>RJWJ010020966.1:0-28430 GCA_004363605.1 Indri indri | reverse complement strand
GATAATACGATAAAACTGGAGTGTAGTGGGCATGTAATTATTATTAATTACAACTACTTAAGCTCTGCTTTGAGCAGACTCGTCAAGTCTGCTCGCTTTTGAGCCTTGCCAGGGCTATACAGTAATAACAACCCTGAATTATTTGGAAAGATGTCAGCAGTAGATGTGCAAATCCTGTTTAACCAGGCATGAATTGTTGTTAGGAGGTTTTTTTCAGGATGACAGAGAGAAAATGAACTGTCCCTTATCAGTAATTGCAGGAAACATTTTGTTTCTATGATATGAACTGGCTGTAATTTAACTTTCCTGCATCATTGGATAATGTAAGAAGCCAGTTGTTGCTCAAAATGAAAATCTCTGAAGTGGGCATTTGGGTCTGATAAAGGGCATATTATAAGTAGACAATGGGGCTCAAGCAATAAATAATGTCCATATATGGCAAAATTTTTTAATGACATTTTTTTGAAAGACTGGGGTTTGTATTATAAGTGGCTAAATGTTGAATTAATGTGAATAACATGGCTTTAATGGGCCTTTCTTGAGGACTTAAAAACATGAACAATACAGCCCGAAAATGTCAACTATAAGTATGTTATAATGAGATTTTACTGCTCTAAAATCATAGCCCGCTATGTTTTAAATAAGGGATCATTAGAAGGCATTTTTTAATGCCTCTAACTCTTGCCCCATGGATAGCCTACAAAAAAATTTGCATTTGTTATTTATGTAATATGAAAAAAAATTTTCAACTAAAAATACATGAACAGGGTAGGAACAGAATCTATCAAGTTCTTTTAGAGCTGGTGAATTTTTAGAAATAATATTCTAGAAAAATTGCAAATATCACTTCTCTCTTTCCAATAAAAAAGCAGTCTCTGATTATGGACTCAAAAATATTGGCCTTGGAGTATTACAAAGTGAATGCTATTATCTCCTTCTGGACTCACTTTCAAGACTATTTTCCACTCTTGGTCTCTTCCCATATATGGCTAATTCCCCAACCCCCCCACCCCATTCCCCAATATTCCCCATAAATTCTGCCTCCCCTTCTCCAAAGGACCTAGCCTAGACTCTGCCTCAAGTCTGCAAAGCCTTCTCAGCTTCAAGAAGACAGCTGAATTGCAATTGTTCTTTTGTTAAAACAGAATAAGTCTATTCATGGTTATTGTATTTTATTAAAAGACTGAAGATGCAATAAAATACTCATTTGAAGAAGGAAATTGTGTCAGTCAGAATTCAATGGTTATATGTGACAGAAACACAACATGTACTGATTTAAAGAGAGGCATGTACCCTGGCACAGGATGGGGGGGCTTCAGAAACAACTGGAACCAGGTTATTAAAGAGGACTAGAACAGACTCTCTTCATCTCATCCCATATTTCTTTCTAAATGTTGCCTTATTCTCTCAAACTAACTGCTATGTTGCAGGAAACACGGCAGCCAACAGCAATTCCTGCTCCTTATATCTTAAGAATTGCTTCCAGCAAAAAAAATCACCATAGTTACTATTCAAAATATACTGGGGAAGGATCTGATTGGCTTAGCTTTGGTCAGGTGGTCATCATTGGACCAATTAGTTGTGTACATGGGGATAGAGTCATATAGCTCAAAAGAGATTTCTTCCATTATCTTAAGGCCAGTGACAGAGTGAGGGGACTGCCAGCCCTGGAGCCACCTCAGTTGTCTCCCTCTGAAGCTTTTCCCATTCAATTCTAGAGCACACCATTTTGTGGCTGTCTACTTCCACCAACTCACAAATTCGGTTCCCAAACTAACGTCTTCACTGCCTTGTGAAAAATGAAAAGCTGTGGGGAGAGGAGGTTCAGAAAAATGACAATTAGTCTAGACTCAGCTTTGAGCGTTGGACACAGAGCAACTGCTTGGACAGAGAGAGCCCTTCATTTTTCTCTCCTCTGCACCAAAAGGGGCCTTCTTTCTCCCAGATGACTGCTCTCCCAACTTAGCGAGGAAAGAGCACAAAATCTTCCTTTACCCTGCCAACAAAAATCAGCTTGAACTTGGGCAAGTTATCTAAGCTCTCCCAGTTGAAAAAAAAAAAAAAGGCATATTACTGTGAAAATTAAAAGAATAATGTACAAATAAACAAAAATCACTTAGCACAGGGGCACATCATAGAAATGCAACAAATAATATTTATTCTTTTTATTTCAAGGCTGTGTACCGCCCTGAAAGAAACACAGCCTCCACTCATAGAAACTCTAGACTGAATTTTCCATTAGGAAAAGGACTCCCCACTGTAGAGTTCAGAAGTTAGAAAAAACGTGATAGAGTAGACTCCAAACCAAGGATAGCACAGTCAGGATCCACTGAGTGACCAGATGAACATCCAAGTTTGCATTCCCTCTTCATATGGCTACCATGACTGAGGATTATAAAAGTCAATGGTTGTTTTCATCAACAAAGGGTTTGTTGACATTTAGTATCCTTGCTCTTGTTAAAATGTGTTGCATTTTTACTCTAAAGCCAATTTTATATTGAGTTAGTTTTTAGAAATGCTAAAGCCCAAGTTATCAGAGGAAATTAATTCTAATTTTTAATTTCATTAACATTAGACAATATCTGCTTTTAACTTTTGTAGAGATATCTTACAAACATCCCAACAGACCCCATTTTATTTCCATGCCCATATTGTCTATATTTTATACCAAAGCCAATACTTGCAAGTGAAAAATCAGGGAGACTGTGATTTGTGGTTTGATATAATCTTTCAAACACTGTTTCCACCAAAAGTTAATTATAAAGCATTTCAGGGAAAAGGTAAGCCATCCTAACTATTAGAGTTTCCTTGGCAACTTTGTAACATTAATGATGAAACATCCGAGAACTAACAAAATCCTGATTTTGATCACATGACTTTGACAGCTGTAAGTTTCACCAATCAGTGACATTTTCATCCTCTGGATTTGTTTATTCGAATTATAAAATCTTTTGCTCACTTAAAAATCAGGAAAACTCTTTTTTCTTCTTTTCATAAGAGTCAACTATAATGGCAAGAAATCTTAATTTGCCATAGTCTATTACTTTATGTCCCTCATGGTGGTATAGCTGCAGCGGTCTATTAGAGTTTGTTAAAGCAAAAAAATTTTTGCCTATGTAACTATAATTGAATACCCAAATTAAAAATTCAGAACTACATATGCTTGCTTTATTACCATAGCGATGGCCTTAGCTAAATGCCTTTCTCGCTCTCTATGAAATAGTGGGTCAGAGCTATCCCCTTAATCTTCACCATTAATCTGCTGAATTGAAGAGGGTTTATAGTCCAGTATTTTCTGTGCCTATATTTTAGTGAGCTTTTATAAATAACAGAAATTAACATTTTTTTGATCAAGTCATATATTGAACAACCCAAAGTAAATTGGTCATAAAATTAGTACTTTCTTATTTAAAAACTAACATCTATTCTCTAATTATGGAGAATGTTGTTTTTTTATGTGCAACAAAAAAATACACCAATGCATAGAAAGTGATTTATTAGAATCTCAATGGATGCAATTCACTTTCAGAGAGCACTGCTGGGCAGAGAGGTTGCTGCTGCTGGCCCCTTGTGGGGTGGGAGATCCTAAGGCCCAGGTCACTGAAGCAGCGGTGGCCCCAGGAGTGGCAGCTAGTGGTGACTTTGTGAAAAAATAGTGCTTATCCACCAACAGCTGCTGCAATTTCATCCACAGGATCTGAGCATTGAGAAATGACGAGTGGGCTGTTTCTTCCCTCTGTAGCTCATAGGAAGCATGAGACATTGAGGATTCTACCAGTGCCTCTACCTCGTCTAAGGTGTCCTTACCCATCTCAATACCATCACCCTCAAAGGCTGAAGATCTGTGGGTAGGCTTGGAAATGTGGGCCTTCCAGGGAGGGAAATTCCAGCAAACGCTGAATCAGAGAGAAAGCTTTTCTAAAGAGACCTGGACTCAAATCCCACCTCTGCAACTCCCACCTCCTTGACTTTGGACTTGACCTCTTTGTGCTTTGGTTCAGTAGCAAACCAGGAGGATTATGAGGGTCAGACAAGGTGATGTATGATTGCGTATCTAGTGTGAATCCTGATGACCAGTGTTCCCTTTTCCTCCCTTCTTTCCCTTCCCAGCCATATCATTGTTCTATGATGTTCGTGTGGACTAAAAAAAGAAAAAGAAAAAAAAAAAAAGCTTTGGATTCAGCCACTCTGAGCAGCAGCAGCTTCCACACACTCACGTCTTCACCTGAGCTGTGTCGCTTGATGCAGGTCACGTTGCCACCAGAAAGGAGAACTTGCGTTTCCCCCTCTTTCTGATGATGAGCAAGGAGCTAGTCAGGGAGGTCACAGTCAAGCCTCCTCCAAGATAAACATAAATTGCCACTAGATGGCACTGCTTGTTGTTGTTAATCAAAGACAAGGGGCTCTTTTTTCTTTCTTTCATTTTTTTTCTCCTCGGGTTCCTGGCCCAGGATGTCTGCAACTGGGATCCTAATCATACCAGAACTCTTCTGTTCTCTGAAGGGAGGTCCTATTTTCAGCATATTATCAAGATCTGAGGACCAAACAGACTCCACCTACGGTCTGGGGGAATTACCTCAACAGCGTTGTCTTTATCCAGAGGTGATTTGAAAAGAATATATTGTATTTGGATGTCAACGTTCAAAGGCTCCAAGGCAGAAAATTCCATTTCAAAAGAAAGTGTGATTAATGAAGCCACATAAATCCTGTTGAGGCTGGAGCAATTTCAGAAATAACACCATACAAATCAAAGAAGCGGGTTTTTCTACATCCTCTCTCACTTTCTCTTATTCTTATTTCTGCACCATCTCAACCTTTCCTTCTCTCTTTCTCTTTTGCAGTTTCTTGAATACGTGTACCCCAAACTCCAAAACAGGAGGGAACTTGATCAGAAATCCTACACACAGCTAGCTTCAAGCTCTGGCCTGAGCCATTTCTCCCCATTCTTCCCCCAAGAGATCCAGAGACAGGGTTGAGGCCGTAGCAGCCAGTTCACACCCCTCACTAACGCTTATAAAACCTGAATCAGTTCTGGAACTCCACGTAGCCCAGTCTTCATAAGCAGTCTTACTTAAAGAAAAAGCTCAATTAAAGAATAATGTAGATGAGACCTATACATTTTCTAGAAGAAATGGCATGGGATTTTCAGAGACCTCTCCACAAAGAAATTTATCCGAAAATCTCCATTAGACTTTTCCTTGTCTCCTTCGAATTTCCTGCTTATACCAGCTGCTGAGTGTGTCACCTACTGTCCTCTAGTTCTCCAACCGGCCACTCTTCTATTAGCTTTCTCTACTCCCACATCCTGTTCACACTGCCTGTCCCACCCATAAACCTGGGATCCCTATTCCCTGTTGTGCTGGGCGTCCCCTCAGTGCCCTGGAGAGGGTGGTTTTTTCAGCCCAGTCTCACTGTGTTTACTTTCAAGCATGAGCCCATTACCTAGAGTAACAATGTATAGCACGGTACTGTGTCATCTAGTGCTGTGGAGTGTAGCCCAGTAGTTAAGCACGTGAGCTCTGGGGCCAGATTCCTGTGCTTACATTTAAGCTTCACCAATTATTTGTTGAGTGACCTTCAGAAGGTTACTTGGCCTCTCTGTGCCCCATCTCTGTGCCCCAGTTTATCCACATATAAAATGTGGATGATGATGGTATCTACCTAAAGGGTTGTGCGTGGACTGAATGAGCTAGTTAGGTAAAGGACTTGAACGAGTGTCTTGTCCAGAGAAAGTACAACACACAGACTCACTATGACTATTATTATTGTCATAATTATTATACTTATTACTATTATAATATGCCAGACATAATGGTAGGTAACGAGAATATGAGTGAACAAAATAGGCAATATCCTTACTTTCACGGAGCTTTCAGGCTAATGGAAGAAACAGATAAGTCAAGTGGCACTTACAATTCATCATGATAAGATTATGAAAAGGAAGGCTGCAAATATGATAAGAGCACACATAGGCATTCAACCCCTAGTTGCGAATCTCCAGAAAACTGCCTTTTGGCACTGTGACTCCAAAGAGACCAAGGGGTAGTCTTTATGGAGACAGCAACCAAGACACTTGTCTCTTCTGGCCTTTGTGGGATGGGCACAAACAGAAGGGAGGGTCTCAGCGTGGCTCCAGGGCAGTGAGACATGAAAAGACCTCAGTGTCCTTTTGCAACTTGAGGATTTTGCATCTTTAGGAGCTGCAAGGGGCTCCCAAGGCAGGGAAGTAGGATTGTCCCTGAGAGATGTGACATGGTAGGGGTCATATCAAAGCAGTCAGAGTAGAAGGGCAAAAATGGATTTATTTTGGAGTGTCCTCCTGGGTGCTCCCTAAAATATCCAGGCATGTCTTCAACTAGAGGGATGATGAGAAAGAAGGGTAGAATTTCTATGATGTCTGGTAGGCTTGATGGGTGACTTGGGACAGGAAAATAATAAAAACCTGCAAGCATTGGAAAAGTAAATTTTGCTTATTTCTGCTTTTAAGAGATGAATCATAAAACATCCAGTTCGATCAGTTATCAAACACATATACATGCCCATACTATATGGGGCACCGAGATGCAGGAACAAAGATGTAGGCTGTCAATGAGCTTGCAGTCTAGAAGAGAAAACAGACATGCAAGTCAATTCAGTTATAATTCAATAAAATGTGTCATCATGAAGGTATGAGAGCACATAGGAGGGTATAGACACTATAAAGCCCTGCCACTTGTGTCTGGCCTGTAGAGATCACGATGGTGAACCGGGACAGGGAGCAGGATAACGACAAGGGCAGGAAAATCATGGGGAGATTAGTAGGATTATCAGAAGGCTCAGTTTTTTTCTTTAAGCCAAGAATTGTCATATAAATTTAAGGCTCTTGCTGAATAGCAAGTTTAGGAGGATTTGGAAACTCTCAAAGACAGGACTACTCCTTTATTCTGCTAGTCACTGTCATCTCCAGAGCATTTCCAAAAAAGAAAGGCAGGGAAAAAAGAAGGAAAAGTAATTGAATAGAGATGGAAGAGGTGAAAGAAAATCAGAAAGGGCAGTGTAGCTGGGAAGAAAGAGGGCTGCCAGCAAACTATCCCAGGGATCTTATTTTTCTTCCTATAATCAAAAAGAATACACAGGTGATTTCCCCTCCATAGAGCATCTACAGAGGTGCAGAGCCTGAGCGTATTTCATTCATTCATTCGTTCATTTCATCTAACGTTTATTGAAGGTATATTATATTAAGTCACCTTTCTCTCTGTTAGCAGAAAACGTGAATGAAACTGGGCCTCTGCAGTGAAGTAGCTCATAGCCCAACAAACCAATAATCACAGTAGCACACAATGAGCTTTTGGATGCACTGTGTCAATCCTGTAGTTGGAAGTAAAACTAGTGCTTGGAGATGAAGTGGCCCCATCTAAGCTTCTGGGAATACCAGAAGAAGGAATTAGCAATGTCTGAAATTTCAATCACACTGAAAGTCAGATGTGCAGAGAAAATGTGGTGTCTGTATATTATTTATTATTAACCTGGCCTTCCTTATAAGCCCCCCTCTGTGGGTGAGCAGACGGGAAATAGCTAAATGTCCAATTCAGTTTAAATTTTAGTCCAATCCCCCAATGTAACTATTCCCTGTAAGTAAAGCTCAGTCTTTCCAAATAATGGTTCAGTCTCAATTATTTCTTCCTTTTTTCCCCCAAATTCTCTATAAGGTAGCATTGGCTACATGGCTAGGGTGGACAGCAGGGCTCACATGATCTTGTCTGGGCAGAGTGGAGGGGTGGTCACAGATCACACGGGGCTCTTGTTTTGGCCTCCATGCCTTCTGATACAAGCACTAAAGGCAGTGATTGGCAAACCTTGTGTGCTGGCTTCTCTCGCCTTGGTTGGGGTCTGGGGCCCTTCCTGGCTGACTCAGCCTCCCTTGTCCTGGCTCTCCCTGATGCTGATTCCCCTTCTAGCTCTACCACTTGACCTATCTGGCCCCACAGACGACTCGCTGACTCTCGGTTCATATGCCTTCTGAGCGCTGTGGGAATGTGTGGGTGTCAGCCATGCCGTATAGAAACCTAGGGAGGAGCAGTGAAGCTAAATCCCAAACACTTGCTCTGCCCATCCGTGCCATGGCTAAACCCTAGGCAGGAATCCCAGGTGGGAATGGGCAGTAGAGCGCTTACATACTTACCCACTACTGCTCTCTCTTTTCTAGACCAAAGGCCCATGAAGGGAAAATGAGACAGATCTGATCAATTCACTTTCCACCCTTTCTCTCCATAATCGCCTCCTAATGTTGCCAGCATTGGAAGGAGTGGGCTTCCCTTCTCACTTCTTCTTTCTGCCTTGATGTCTCATGTGTAAAATTCTATCCAGTCCACCAAACTTATACCCCGATATGTTGGAGCTAAAAGAATTTTTAAAAATCCTTTCCCTCTCCATAGAGCCTGTCTCCCTTGCCTATTATCTCTCTCAAAATGTCAAGAACCCTCCCTCATAGCTCTGCCTCTGAGTCAAGAAGCTGAATGGCTCTGGCCTCTGAGAGAGAGCAGGGGAACAATGACTTAAGAAGGAAATTAAATTTTGTCTTTAATATCTACAAAGAGCGTATCACTTTTAAGGTAATAGAATTGTATTTCTTTGTCTTCTAATTGTGTAGTCCAAGAATGTCATTCTGCAGGTCGCCTCTGGGTAAACTGTGGCAAGTGTTTCAAGCTCAAATAAGTTTAAAGAATGCTGAATTAAACAAAGTTAAATAGGTTTATTTAATGTGAAACCATCAGAGCCTTTAATATGCTAATGTGGTCTGTGAATCCTGATATGCTATTTCCCAAACTTATTTGACTATAGAATGCTTTTTTCACATCTCCTGGAAACACTGTTCTACAGAATACAGGAATGGAAGACACTGAAAACCTTCTGTGCCCAGAATCAGTGAATACATCCATCGCTACATTCCGTCTTCCTTCAGGGAGCAAAGACGAGTGTCTAAGGCACAGGTATTTCTATGTCTGATTGGTTTCCCATTTAGGCCCTTCCTTTACTCCCTGGGCCTGTGCTTATTTTTTAACTTAAAATACCATGACATCAGTGTTGTAGGCATGAATTACCTGGGAGTTAGACAGTTGGAGAGACAAGAACTTAAAAGTATTTCTCCCAAAGTAAGCAAACAAGCATAACCTACCCCCCCACCTCCACTACCCACCACCCCCCCTTGCCAAAAAACAAGAGATAAAAGGACCAAATGCCTGAGCTTCTCTGGGAATTCTCTAGTGGAGATGCATGCCGACCCGAGTTGCCCTTATGAAGGATGGGAAATGGATGATGGGTCACGGTTAAGGAATGCAAAATAAAGATCTCATGACTTCTAATATAAAATTCCAATATAAAAATACATGTGGTGTAAGATTACTGCACAGCTCCCCGCAATCAGAAAGAATGCAAATATTCCCTGCGTGGCAAGAACAAAGAGAACAGAACCTGAGTAGACAGAAAATTGGGGTCAACAGGAAAGTTCTGGCCTAACTGCTTTGCAGAGAACATAATGATCTTAAAATAGGTTCCCTAAAAGGGGCATTACCTAAGGAAAAATAATCAAAACTCAAGGGACATAGATGAGTTGCCAGGGAGGACAATGATGGATGAGAGGAAATGGCAAGAGAAAACTGTAGATGGCCAGGATCATGGGCCCAGTGACCCTTTCCCCTTCCTCAAGCTTTTCTTCTGTCCTGTGTAAATAGAGAACTGATGTCGCACAAAAAGAGGAAAAATTTGATATTTCATGTGCAGCCATATGTGGGCTGAAAGTATAACTCATAAAGGAAAAAATTAATCCCATTGTAGACATCTCTGTGTAAGAAGGACAGATTTGCACGTGCAGCTTTAGCATGAGAAAACATCCTGTGCGCACAGAAAAACAGCAGGGAATTCCAGGGTCCCAGAGGGATGAGCTATTACTGGCCATTCTATGCTTTCATGTATAGAAGCAATAAAGCATCCTTAAGAATGAAGCAGGACACTTTTTGCTTCTAACCCTGTTGCCACTCCTGCCCCTCAGACTTTTTCTCAAAATAAAATATGGCATATGCGTTATTTTCCAAGTCAATCAATCAAAACGAGTTATTGGTAGCGCTCTGCATTCAATCGTAAAATTTGCTACTGGCGTGTGAGCATACTTTTTCCTCACAAAAGAGTCAATAGAAATAGAAATGATAATTTGAGCTGTCATGAATCCATATGGCTCTTTATGAAATAAAATAAAATAAAAGCTGCCCATATCAAGGCCATTGTTTCTGAGAATCCAGAACTGTGGAAACACCTCATCTTCCTCCAGACCAGGCTGGAAGACCCTGTGAGCATCACTGTTTTTGGTGCTCAACATCCTCCCCACCCTTCGTCCTACCTTTTATTTCCTCCACAAGGCAGGGTCATGGCTGGTGGGGCTAGGGGTAGAGCATTCTGGAACCCCTCAGCCACAGAGGTCATCACTGGGCTCAGAGTGGGCCAATTTAGGACCATATCCTTCTAGCCAAAGTGTTAGTCCATGGTACAGACACGTGGCCTATGCTGAACCAAGCAGAATCCTTCCTTGGAATGTCTTGAATGGAAAGTGAGGGGATATCGTCTCAATACCTACCTTTCAAACTTTGGTTGTATAAGTCTATTGGCCTTTAAACCTTATTGCCTTCCTAAATTTAAAGTAGTTCAAGCTAGGCGCTTATCATATGCAGTAAAAAGACTTCCAAGTAATACAAGGATCTTGGCAGAATGCAAAAGGAGCCTTCCTTTCATTTTCTTACTCCGTAAGAATGTTTATAGGAGGCATATGACTGCCAGGACAGAAACATGCCAGTGAACAAACATAGGCTTAGTTGACATTCCGGGACATTAATGACCCATTGAGAAGAACAAGCATTCAATGACTGCTAATAACTAATGAATTTCAAGTGTTCAATAATCTATTAGGAAAAGTAGACAGAGGGCTAATGTCTGGGGAAAAGGCAGGAAAGTTTCCGTAAGAAAGTGGCATATAGGCTGGGACCTAAATATGGGTAGGAGTGAGTCTCCTCTTCAAGGACCAAGGTCTTCTTTGCCACTTTAACCCTGTCTAACATGGTGGCTACTTACGTATAAAAATTTCTTCTATGTTTTTCCCACTAGCTAAGCTCACACCAGCCTGTTTATTTGATAATATTAGTGGGAATATGATGACTTTTTCTGTATTTTTCATACTCTCCTGTATTCGGTATTTTTCATAATTTCATATTTATCGAGTAGCAAAAGCATAAAAGAAATTTTGACCTACCTGAGTAAAATGAAGTGCTAGGTAGAAAAGGAGGACCAATAGCCCTCAAGAAAAAAAAAAATAACAATTCTATTTCTTTTCTGATGAATTATCTTTGGAGTCCTAAATATCTATTAAAAATTCTGACATACCTATAGATTTATACTCAATCATAAATCATGAAAATATAGAAAAATTGGGTAGGGTTTGGTAAAAAGAATGCCTACTGTTTTTGAAAGTGAGCTCTAAAGGCATATAAAAATGTATGTGACGCTGTGCAAATTATCAACGGGCCAGTCCTAGTGTGGCATCCTTTGCTCTGTTGAAATGTTTCCAATTGTGATGGATCCACTGTCCACTGGTTTGTAGCAGGTAATTTACATTTGTCAACTTTCATTTGTATGTAGATACGATTACTCATATTGAAAGCCCATCTTATCATCTTCCTCAGTGGAAGAACTAATCCGATTCACCATTTTTATTAGGTATGCTATGCATTCCTCTTCAGTGCCTAAAATTCCAGGTAGTTTTTGAATGACTTGTTATTTTCATGATTCTACATTTTAGCTTGCGAAAGAACATATACGCTCTTTGAAATTAGGTGCTATGGCTTCTAGCCTTCTTTGACATTTCTCTCTCATACCCCAAAGCATCTCTCCAATAACTAATATTGAAAATTATTTAACGAATCTTTATTGAGCCCTCAACAAGTACCAGACACTGTTCTAGATCTGAGAATTTGGAAAATAAGTGTTCAGTTCAGTTACTTGATTGTTATTTATCTCATTTAATATTTGATAAGAATTATAATCTAGCAAGAAACAAAGGAAGGAAGGAAAGAAGGAAGAAAGGGAGGAAGTGGCCTGGTTCTTTAAATTTATGAATGCCACAATTATTCATATGGTATAAACACCTTTGCCTGCCAAAGACCCAGAGCTTTTAAATTATGTGATAGTATTCTGCAACAAAACAGTTGAAGGCAGGATGTGTAAAAGAAATCAATGCAATTTACTTATAATTAACTTAAGACTAAGTTAAAAATTGGCTTACTCTCAGTGGTGCTGCTGTTGAACTGTCATCTAAAAGCTTATATAATTAGTGGAAGCATGTTAATTGAATTATGGCAATTAAGTCAGCCTTGAGACAAGAGAGTCCCTTCTGATTGACAAGATTGTGGCAATTCTGTAACCCGTTCTCCCCTCTTAGAGAGTTTCAGGACTGCATCTCATCCTGCCCCGTGGTGCTTTAGCTGCCATGGTGTAGCCAGATCTTGATTTCTCTGAGGTTAATTATCCACTTTGTGGGTTTCCTGGGCCTTGGATTCTTTTCCTTCTTTCTACAAGGTTACCAGGTTGACAGCATTGATGGGTAGGCTGGAGCCTTGGAGGGGCCATGCGATTTACATCTGCAATTTTTACTACAAAATATCTTCACCAGTAAAAGATAAGGAGTGGGAGGAAATGAAAATATTTGGGAGGCTGATGTGGAGAAAGTGATTATCTTTTCCGCCCTTTCTTTAATAATGTCATTGTTGATTGAAGTGTTGAGAAAAGACTGAAGCTGGAGTTCACATGAGTTTGGGGACCGTTTGGGGACTATAATTGTCCATGTTAATCCCTTTTTATAGATGCTGCAGAATGGGCTAGCAGTGAATATGTTAGATTGTGTTCCTAACCTGATATTAATAAATGAAGTAGCCTTGGGAAATTTCCTTCCTCACTCCAGGACTAAATTTACTCTATAAAATGAGACTGCTGCAGTTCCTTGTAACTCCCAAATCCTACACTTTCTGGGCTATTCACAAACTCAGTGCCATGTTTTTTATGGTTTCGAATATGGATTGCCAGTCTCACATGTCCTGGGGCGATGAAGCTGTGTAGGCAAAGTGCGTGCCAGCCAGACTGATGGGAACTGGAGCTCATGCCATTCAGGGCTGTCAAGGGTCAGAGTTGTAGATTCCTCCCAAAAACAGAAAAGCAAAAGAAAAGCCAACAGGGAGAAAGGGGTGGGAGGACCGTGCTGAAATGTCTGAAGACAGCAGTTTTGGGGGAGTTCTGTGAGCAGGGCCAACGCCATCATGTGCAAGCCTTGATGCAGATTGAAAATGTGGGGACCCTTGTTCAAAACTTTAAATTTCAAAATTGCAACAGTACAGCATTCAACCAAACGCAGGCACGCAGGACTCTTCTGAGTGCCGGGCCCTGTGAGCTGCAGAGGGCACATGCCCGTGAAGTCACCCTGTCTGTGGGCATGGTTGGTAGGGATTAATCCTGTTTTCCAGAGGTTGAAATCACAGTAACCTCCCCTCCCTGGGTCCCCTGAATCTGCAGGGCTCACTTCGAGTCAAGTCTGCTTTTCATTCAGTGCTATGTTTCTTTCTTGCTTGCTTTTTTTTTTTTTTTTTTTTAAACAGTGCTGCTAGCTGTATAAATATTTTACAGTTCCCCTATGAAAAGTTTCCAAGGGGCCCATGTTGAGGGAAAAAAATCTTTGAAAGGATTTTTTCCATAGCAATTAAAACCTTTCAAAGCACTGAGAGCTCCCCAGTCCCACTTTAGTGCAACAAACCTCTATTTTTTTGCCCAGTTTGGATGGCTCTGGGTCTGAAAATAAGCCAGCCTCTTTGTTCGGTGACTTTGTGGGTTGCCGATAGACATTTGGAATTTAAATTCATTAGATACATGGCAGAGCTGTGGATAGAACCAGCCCAGGGTTTAGAAATGCTGTGATCAGAAACTCTAACCCCTATTTCCTGTATCTCATTTACAGGGCTAAAATGACTATAAATCAACCTAAAGCTCATTTAGGTTCCCCAGATGAAGTCAAATGTACACTCTGACTTATGCATATACCATTTTTAGTTAACGCACCAATAAAAATAATTGTGCAAGCCTAAATTTGGAAGTGTTCCCAGCGTTTATGACAAAACTTAATAAAGCCAGACACATTGAATGTAATATGGGAATTTTATTGAAATGAAATTAGTCCATCATGTAAGCTCCACGTTTTCCTCAGATTTCTTGGACTTCATATGAGAGCTCTCCTGGGGACCTTAATAGGGTCCTGCAGAAATTCAAGTACAGTGTGTAGAGACACAGGGTTCAGACTAAGACTCTGCAATGGGCACGAGGGCGCACTCTGACTTTCAATGCGGCAAACCACACACACTTCTCCAAGCATGCCCCCACTCTCTTAACCCCAGGGTCTAAGCAGCAGATATATTGTTGTGGTTTTACTCAAAACATAAGCCTCCTGAAGAGATGGGGGTGGGGGTTCATTTGTAATTCTAGTAATAGTAGTACGTGCCAGAAACCTCTTATGTAATTTCCCTGGGGAACCGGCATGGCAGCAGCCATTGTATGTGTTCATATAGTTTGGTTGCTTAACCATATTTAGGGATGGAAGCCAGGGGGCTGTGAGATGCTTTTTTGGCTGCTCAAAGGAGGAAGCAATATTTATTTCTTTGAAATTTAGGGTGGAGGGTGATGGTATGGGAGATTTGAATTAAGAAATTCAAGTTCTGATATACTCATAGATTGAATTTCATTTACGGTGGTTCTCAAACTTTAATGAGTACATAAACACTTCTTAGGGTGCTTGTTAAAAAAAAATACCTATATACCTAAGCCCTACCTCAAGAGATTTTAATTTATTACACCCCTAGCTGGACCTAGGAATCTGCATTTTAAACAATACCCCGGATGATTTTGATGCACGTGGTCTAAGGATCTCAGTTTGAAAAATACTTCTATCAGGTTAGTCATTAACAGCAACAAATAAACTTCCACATATTTAATAAATGTTTGTTTTTGAGGCGTTACCATGTGCTGAGCATGGGGGAAGGTCTTCCAGCCCAACTGCTTCATTGCATTTAGACCACCATCCAGGTAGGTGTCTGGCCTATTTTTTAAAAACTCAGGAGACAGATACAGTCAAGATGGGAATATGTTCTGAGAAATGTGTTGTGAGGCAACTTTATAATTGTGTGAACATCATAGTGTACTTACACAAATCTGGATGGTATAGAGTCCTACACACCTAGGCTAGATGGTCCCTGTATAGCATGTTCCTATACTGAATACTGCAGGCAATTATAACACAATGGTAAGTATCTGTGTATCTAAACATAGAAGAGGCACAATAAGAATATAGTATAAAAAATTTTTTAAAAAATCATATACCTATATAGAGCACTTAGCATGAATGGAGCTTGCAGGACTGGAAGTTGCTATGGGTGAGTGAGTGAGTGGTGAGTGAACGTGAAGCTTTAGGATGTTACTGTACACTAATGTGGACTTCATAAACACTGTACACTTAGGCTATGCTAAATTTATTTAAAATTTTTTCTTTCTTCAGCAATAAATTAACCTTAGCTTATTGTAACTTTCTACTTTATAAACTTTTAAATTTTTTTAAACTTTTTGACTCTTTTGTAGTAACACTTAGGTTAAAACACAAACACATTGTACAGTTATATAAAAATATTCTTTTTTTATATTCTTATCTATACACTTATTTCCATTAAAATTTTTTTTTTCACTCTTTAAACTTTTTTCTTAAAAACCAAGATGTAAACACACACATTAGCCTAGGCCTATACAGGTTCAGGATCATCAATATCACTGTCTTCCACCTCCACATCCTGTCCCACTGGAAGGTCTTCTGGGGCTCTAACAGGCATGGAGCTGTCATCATCTATGATAACAATGTCTTCTTTGGAATATCTCCTGAAGGACCTCCCTGAAGCCATTTTACAGTTACTTTGTTTTTAATAAGTAGAAGGAGTACACTCTGAAGTAATGACAAAAAGTATAATACAGCAACCACTAGATGATAGGAATTTTTCAGCTTCATTATAGTCTTATGGGACCACCGTTGTACATGACCAAAATGTTGTTAAGTGGCATATGGCTGTATTTCAGAGCTTCATTTTATAGCCTGTTTCAGTGCTTAATCACCATTGCTGCTAAGGCTTTTTTTCCTTAGTTTTATACAAATTCCTTCCTGCTGAAATTTGAGCCCATTTCTCCCTGTTCCTTCCTCAGAAGGGATAGAGAATAGTTAGATGGCGTCTCAATAATAACCCTGTGCGTGTTAGGGTAACACATACAGGAAGTTAGTGTCATCTCCCCGTTAATGCACAAGGCAAACAAATTTGCTCATGGCTCAGGGGCCAGTTTCCATCTGTAAGGCTTCAAACCACTAGATCCAAGGAGGGCTGAATTAGGCCTGCATGGTGAATGGGTGCTTTCTCCAATTGCCTCCCCGAAAGCTATCATGGCAGGACTCTGAGGATTTAAGGAGCTATTTTTGGACACTGATATTGCCATTTCCACAGTTCACATGGAGAGAGAATTTGTGTTTTTGACCTTCTCTTAAACCCAGTTCTTTCTACTTTCCCCACCTTCCCTTAGCTTCATGCCTCTAATTAAGAGGCTATAACACTTTGCCTGACTTCTGTGGTTAGAACAGAAATTGAATTAGAAAATTTGAAGGGAAATTGGGCTATGCCTTTTCCTCTTGGCGACAGTGGTGGACAGCTTCTGAGGTGGTCTCCTCCCATTCACGCTTTGTGTATTTTCCTCCCTTTGAGTGAGGGAGGACCTATGACTTGCTTCTAATCAATAGAATATAGTAAAGGTGGAAGGATGTCATTCACGTGGTTATGTTATGTTATAACACAAAATATGTTATAAATCGTGTGTTATGTCTTATGTATAAGACTGTCTTACTAGCAAAATTGTCTCAGAGACTCTTCTTGCTGGCTTGATGAAGTAAGTGATCATGTTTGGAAAGCTCATGTGGTGAGTAACCATGGGTGGCCTCGTGGAGCTGAGGGCAGTTTTGAACCAACAGTCAGCAAGAAACTGGGCCCCAAGTTCAACTGCAAGGAAATGAATTCTGTCAACAACCTGAATGAGCCTGGAAGCAGATTCTTCCCCAGTCAAGCCTGCCCAATGGAACACAGCTTAGCTGACAACTTGATTGCAGGTTTACAGGATCCTGAGCAAAGGACCCAGTTAAGCTGTGTTCAGACTCCTGATCCACAGACACTGTGAGATTGTAAATATGTGTTGCTGTTTTCAACTGTTAGACTTGTGATGATTTATTAGTTAGCAAGAAAAAGCAGATAGCATGGCTATTGATTTGGCTTAACTAGCAGGGTGTATGGGGAAGTATACAAGGCTTTTGAGAGAAGGCCTCCAGAGAAACAGCCTGGGTGTCAGGCTCCAAGGGGACCTCATATTTATGTACTTGTAAATATTTTGGACCATGCTTAAAATCTTTTATAACATTTACACAAAAGCTACTTTCCCCTTAAATTAATAATAATAATTATAACAATAATTATCATTTATTGAGCACACTAGGCACACTTCGAAGTGCTTTGTATATACCAATTCATTTAATCCTCTTAACTGTCCTATAGGTAGGCAATATTATTAACTCCACCCTGCAAATGAGAAAGCTGAGGCACTAAGAAGTAAGCCCATCTGCTCAAGGTCACAAACTATTCAATGAATTTACCAAAAAAAGGTAAAAGGTGAAAAAGGTTTTTGACCTTTTGGTGTCCAATTATGTCCAATTACATTTCCATGTATCTTAATTTTTTGCAATGTTTTCTATATTTTGATGGCTTTTTTTGGCTATTTTTAGGTTTTATTAATATTCTTTTGAAGACATAGAAACAAAAGACTGAGCTTGACATGATCAATGGAAGAATTTTGTGGCTTTCCTAGGTCATGCTGTTTTTATGCATCCTGGAATGATATTAAATTACCTTTGGAAATCGTAGCACCACATCCCAAGCTGGTAGGAAGCCTATGATTTACTTTTTTCTACGGGCCTTAAATTCGATCAAGCATTCCCAAATTCTACTTGAAGTTTTTTTTATTTCTTTTGGTCTCAAGAACCCCATTCAGATTCCGCGGACACATTTTTAGTGAGTGCTATGTGATAATTACTAGTGTCTTCACTTTATAGATTTAAAAAACTGAGACTCAGAAAAGCTAAACTGTCTGTGGTTAAACAATTAGGAAAAACAGATGAGAGATTTGACATCCAGCTATCCTGTTTCATGCCCAGGGTCCCGTTCACTATATGGCAAACCAAGTGCTACCTATTTCCTCCAAAAAGATTCCTAATGGGAAATGATAATGAGATGGACCATTTTTCTTCCCACCCCTCATTCTTGAGCATGCAGAAAAATAAAGTAAAATTTATGGAAATTGGCCTCACAGTGTGCCCACAAATGGTGTGGTTTTTCAGCTCTCTGGGAAAGCTCCACCTGCCCAAAGTGTGTCTGCCATTATCACCCACTCCACTGGAGCCTTATTCCTTAGGTGCCAGAGGCTTGTTGGTCTTCATAAGTTCTATTAAGACTTTATCAACAGATTGTGAGAGCACAGAGCATGATGGGAGATGCCAGTCCAGAGCCCTCCAGGGATGCTTTGAAAGCCTCCAGGTATATTCTTCCAGGTAGAGATGGTGTGATTTGAAGGAAGGGGGAGGGTGTGTAATGTGGATCTCCTAGAGTGGGCAGGGATGAGCCCTGAAGTGGAGGCATCTGTTCTAGAACATTTGTAACCAGACACCACACCACTCAGAGCAGTAACTGAACTTTTAGCCTCCTCTGAACAGTTTTAAAAGTCCCTGAATAAAAAGAAAATGTAAAAGCCCCCATCCCCACCCCTACTTTTGCTTTGTCCCTTGGTCTAGTTTAATTATATATCCCACATCCTGGGCCGGGAGTGTCACCACAGTTTGAATCTTTTGTGTTTGGGAAATTGAAGAAACTCTTCCTTCTCACTCAGAGCCAGTGTGGAGTAACCCACCATGGCTGTAACTCTCTCCTCTGAGTCCTGCTTGTTCCCTAGATTCCAGATCACAGCTCCACAAGCCCCATGGCTAGTGAGAAGACAGTAGAACTTGACTCATGGAGTATTTGGGAGGATGGTAGGGAGGCCAGTAACAACACAGGAAAGAGAAGAATGAAACTTCACTTTGAATTTCTCACACTTGGAAAAAGTAACCCGATTCGAATCCTGCTAACTCATTCCTTAGCTGGAAGGTCTCATAGTGCTGTCTAAAACCATGTCCATTATCTCATCTCACTTTTTTCTTTGTTCAATTACATTTACTGTGTGCCTACTTTGCACCAAGCACTATTCTAGGTATTGGGATACAGTAGTCAACTGGATTCCTATTTTCAAAGTATAAGTTGTTCAGTGGAGGAGTCAGACGTGGGGAAGTGATTGCAATCTGGAATCATAAATAGTGTGGGAACATATGGAAGGACAACCTAGGACCATGTATAAGTAATTTATTGCTACATAACAAATTACCCCAAACGTGGCAGCTTAAAACAAATACTTATTATCTCACACAGATTCTGAAGATCAGGGGTCAGGGAGTAGCTTAGCTGAGTAGCTCTGGCTCACGGTCAATCATGAGATTGTTACCAAGATGACAGCCAGAGCTACAGTCATCTGAAGGCTTAGCAGGGCTGAAGGATCTTCTACCCCCAAAGCTCACTTATGTGGCTATTGGCCTCCGCTCTTCACCACAAGAGCCTCTACTGGAGCTGCTCCCATTAGGGTAGCCATCCACTCCCCAACCTCCCAGGACAAGCCGTCTGAGACAGACAGACAGATGCCACAATGTTTTCTATAACCTAGTTTCCAAAGTGACACACCGTCACTTCTGCCGTATTCTGCTGGTCACAGGCCAACCCTGATACAATGTAGGAGGGGACTATATGGGGACATAAATATCAAGAGGGAGCTTATTAAGGGCCATTGGCGGGACTTGCTACCTCATCCAGTTAAGGTGCAAAGGCCCCCAACAGAAGCCAAGACCACTGGAAGAATGGAATTTGAGCCCCAGTATCCTTCCATAATTCATGAAGATTCATGGTAGCTCTCAATTCCCTAATGAGGGGTGATTTCTTTCCTGCCACAATCTTTTTCCCTCTATCAATGTTTAAGATAGCCAGGTGACCTTATATTGAACTCATCTAGTCTAAGGGCCTATCATTTTTTGAGCCAGGAGGAAAATGGGATGGGAATATGCTAAGCTTTGGCCACTCTGAGCCCCAGCCCCCAGCACGAGGACCTCCATCTGTACTCTACTAAATCCTCTGCAATAGATCAACTGATAAATCATATGAGTCATAAATACGGATGTGTATCATCATTACTGATGCAATGTAGGGACCAAGACCACATCATTCAAAGTGTCCGTACCCAGGACTACCAACCAAAATTGCTAATATCCAGTTAATGTATATTCACTAGGGCTTATTTTTGTGTTGATTTACTAGTGACTTTGGGAGAAGTGAAGGTTGGGGGTACTTAGATATCTAAGTGATATAGCATCTTAATATTTTTTTCATTATTACAATGATGTCAAAATGGAATCACACATTTATGACAAGAATCATACTTTGTGACTTTTTACTTACCACTGACTGACTTTTTTTTTGAGCATCAATTATAGGTTTGGTAAAAATTGACATATTTTTTCCAGGGGCAAAGATGCTGACCTCTGCAAGGTGTCAAAGATAGCAGAACTCTGACAAAAGACTAACACCAGAGACTGGTTGTCTTTAAAATTGGTATTCCCTGTATCAACAGAAATGAGAAGGAAACTAATGAGTCTGAATTTTAAATTCATCATTTTCTGTGTGCATCTGTGGTCTGGGTCCGAATCAGTAAGCCCCAGAGCACAGGAGAGATCTTGTGTTCAGGAAAGTGGGAGCTGTTATGTGTCAACATAGTGGCCTAAAGAGGGTGGGTGCTCCCAGGAGAGCAGAGGCAGCATCTACCCGAAGCCTCAGGCACTCGTTCTCCTTGCTTAGAACCCATGACCTCGTTTTCTCTGAATCACTCTTGCCTTTCCCACCACAACATCTAGGGCGAGGCTGACTTTAAAGTACTTTTTCTTTTCCCTTTTATTTTTAGGAGGATACTGGTGGCAAAGGTAACCATACTCTGATAAACGTTAACTCTTCTCAAAGCTCTTGTGCTCTTCTACCTTATCCATATGAGTTTACTCTGCCCTTGGCATTAACATTAGGCCCTCTCTAATAAATGATTATGATGTAAAACAATTATAACACAGTATAATAAAGCCCAATGGTAGGAATTGGATAACTGAAACGTTCACTATAATGGGGAAAAATGAGAAAATAGGGAAGTATATGAAGTGAAATGCAAACATGTAGCACTATTTAGAATCTGTTTGGTCATTTGGAAAAGGTTTTTTTTGTTTGTTTGTTTGTTTTTATGGGAGGTATCAAGAAAGAAACTCCGAAAATGGCTTCTTCTCTCATGTAACTTATGGTATTATATTTTGACCCGTGGTTTAATTTTAAACTTTAAAATGAGTTGACATCACTATAGACTCTAGAAACTTCCCTGTGTGACTACATAAAAGACATTCCCGTAAAAGACATGATGTACGTGAGGAAGTACGTGTTCCTGCTTTCTGGCAGGGGCCGTGCTTCCCAGCCTGTCAGAATGGCCACCTACAGGCAGCAACCCCTTATGAGAAATAAAGCTCGCCTTTCCAAATTTATGAACCTCATCATTTTCTCCGGTTAACAACTGAGAAAAATGGAACACCGAAAGATGCTGTGGTTTGCAGGGGCAAGCAGGAATCTGGCTTGAAGTATATGAATTTTGAGGTGTCTCTAAGACTGGCTAGGAGAGATATGGCTGCCTGAAGCTCAGAGGACAAGTCTGTATTAGAAGTACACATGTGATGAGTCACTGGCATATAGGTGGTGTTGGGGCTCAGAAAACAATACCCCAAAATGAAGGCCTCAGAAGCAAAAGTTTTTCTCTGACCTTTCCTGTCCTCCTGTTTTTCAGTGTCATTGTCCTTGAGGGTAGCCATAGAAACTAGAATCCCTCTTTCCCAAGGTAGATCACAGAAACTTGAGCCCCTTTTTCTCAAAACCAGTCATAAAACCTAAAAATATTACTCTAACTTTCCCCCCACCTTTTGGTGTAAAAATCTGGCCACAAAGAAATTATCTGACCCTCTTAGTTTGACTGTAGGTCACAAGACCCCCATTCTAGAGAAGGTCCTGTCCCATACCCAGAAGTAAGTAATATATGTTTAGAGAGGCCAAAAAGAATCTAGACACACGGGATGTCTCGGGTTTTCCCACTCAGTCTATTAATATTAGAGCATACCTTTTTTGTCTAATTATATTTTTACTTGGCTGTCTGTACTTAGTTCACCCTAAGTATAAAAATGGAAAATTTCTCCTGTATCTCTCAGTCTTTATTTTAAAAACTCCAATGTCACATAAAAATATAATCAAATAAATTTGTGTGCCCTTTCTACTATTAATCTGCCTCTTGCCAGTGATTTTCACTGAAACTTCAAAGGGTAAAGGGGAATTTTTGCCTTGGCCCTGACAGTGGTAACTGAAGTTACAGGTGTGAATGAGAATCTCTGTACCCCAGTTTTCTCATCTGTAAGATGGGATAATAGCAACAACTTCATTTTGCCAATTGGGATAGGTGATCATAACATACATAACATAGGTATATTAGAATCACACCTGATATGTCTTAATCCCTCAATACATGCAGGTCATGATCATCTATCCTAGTTGGCAAATATTTTCTGTAAAGAGTCAGATAGTAGATATATTAGGCAAAAAAAAAAAAAAAAAAAAGATATGCTGTACATGAAAAGGTTAGTAGTACTTAAGTTTGTGTGATAAATCTCAATTATCTATATTTCTAAACTTCTATATTGAACATTCATTCCTTTGCTTTAATGTTAATTTTTCACATCCCAAATCTCTAATTAGTTGTTTTTCTTAACCATCTGTTCTTTTAAATATTTATAATACCTTCTCTTATCACACTGAAGATATTAATTATACTTCAAGTCCAATTTTGTATTAACTCCTTTTCTCGAAGTGTAAGTTCTTTTGCGATTGTTGATTTGCCTTTTGCACGCCCCCAGCATATTATTGTAGAGGAGGAAGAAGCTGCTTTTTCTTTCCGTTTTTTCAGTGAAGGGCAGGGGAGAAAGGTGAGATGTGTCATCAACAGGATATTCCAATGGCTGTCTCCTGAGTCTTGCTATTTCCTTTCCTTGCAGGGCGTTGCCCTGTGTCTCTAGCACTACAACTGCTCTCTTTGCAGAAAGAGCCCCTCTTGCTGCTGTGTGGGCTGGGGTGAGAGATGGCGTGGGCCAGATTCCTGGATCTCCCACTGTAGGATCACAATCAAGCCCCCTGGCTGGTTGTTTGCAAACCCTCCTCTATTCCCAACCTCCTTCATCTCTAGGTAGGGAGCACCAGTTCTGTGCTGAAGCTGACTTGCACCTGTGCATAAGAATGGATTATTCAATTTTTAAGGAATTGGCAAGCCCATTGTTAAACATAGCTACTATTGAAAACTACAAATCTGAGCTCCTTTCCCCCACCCAAGAAGAAATTTTTAAACATTTTACCAGCATATCACTAGGAGCATAATTCTATTACTTCCTAATTTCGTGGCAGTCCTTGAGCCTGACTGGGTTGGTTTAAACCCAGACTATGCCATCTACTCTCTATGTAACTTGGGCATATTATTTAACTTCTCTGTGCCTCGGTTTCATCATCCATAAAATGGTGATAATACAGCACCTACTTCATAGGGTTGGCATAAGGATTAAGAGCTGATATTTGTAAAGCACTTTGGAACAGTGCCTGAAACCTAATAAGTGCTATGTATTTGTTAAATAAAATAATATAAATATTATTCTAAGAACTACTGTTCCCATCTTTGATTCTATCTCATTTGTTTCTCATCTCTCAAAGTCTGTTCTACTCTTCTTCCAAGTAGAATTGAAAGCATTCAATTTTTGTTGGACATGTGATCATCCAAAATAAAGATAAGATTTCTCAGCTTCCTATGAATAAATTCTGATCAAGGTAATATAAACAGAAGCATTATGTAGTGACATCCAGGAATCAATCTTTAAATGACAGTTGGCACATTTTCTTTGCACCCCCCCCCCCTTTTTTTTCTTTATCCCTCTTCCATCATGGTTTCTGAAACTTGAGTGTGATGACTGGAGCTGTAGCCAACGTATTGGACCATGAGGAAGAAAGCCATACTGTACAGCTGATATCAATTTGAACAAAGAAATATGAAAATAATCAACTATAGTTGATGGCAAGAAAAATATAAAAAGTAGGTGACATATGTTCAGGGTTTAGAATGAGAATAAAGACATACAGATTCAAGTTGTTTTAGAAGTGTGTATAGGTAAACTTAGATTCTGAATAATCTTCCAGTTCCAGATCCATGAGACCCAGCTACCATGGCTTATGTTCTTGGATTTCTAGAAAATTCCATCTCTCTTATTGCCATGTGCATCTTTATAATATACCTTCCTTACTGGAGCTAATGTAATTAACTATCCCTTGAAAGCAGGACTGAAACTAACTAAACCATATGGTTTACAATATAAATGTGAAGGTATAATTCTACCTACTTACAGGTATGTTTTGTGCATTAATATTTTTCTGTGCAAACTTACAGCATACGCCGCCTTCTTTGGAAATATTTTACAACCTAGTGTGGTTCCTGGGTATCAGGTTGCATTCTGAAGTATCACCTGTCACTTTCCCATCTTGGGAAAGCTCTGAACTTTTAGTCCATAATATCTAGATTTTTATATGTTATTTATAACCCATGTTGCCCTTGGGAAAAATTAAGTAGATGAAGTATGAAGTTTGCTTCTTCTCTAACTCCTTTTGTTACTCATTCCCACCTGAGTTGAGCACCTGAGTTCAGCAGGGGCGTATACCTGATTAACCACTCCTCAGACCTACTCCCAACTCAGTAACACCTCATGCTTCCCTGCCTTGTCTCATCATAATTTACCAATAACATAGTATTTCCTCAAGGCAATGCTAAACAACTGGCCAGTTAATCAAAGACAACAATTTGATTTGCACTGAGATAATACTTGATTATTATAAATTCTATTATTGACTCATATGAAGGTTTTAAACTGGCCCTTTCAGTTAAAGCAAAGGATAGTTTAACACTTTGGGAATATTTAGATGTCAGGCATTGTAGCAAGGGCATTATTTAACTTAACTTTTACAAGTAATGTATAAAGCAAGGTTTATAGTTGCAAGCAAGAAAAACCAATTCTGGGGCAACAAGCAGAAAGGAAATAAATTGAAAGGACACTCAGGAGCGCACGAGATTGCCAGAAGGGCCACGGAACAAGGCTTGGAAAATGGGCAGTAATAAAAATAAGGCAGCTATTAGCAGTGACACTTAGTATTTGTTAGTAACCTGTATATATTTCTCACTCAAAGTTCGATTGGTGTTGGAGGGCAAGGAGGTGAGCCTTAGCTTCACGCAGTCACTAAAGAAGTCAGGCTGATAAAAGCACTAACATTGTCAACACGTGACTTCCAGGATCACCTTGAGATTCAACATTCTGTCTGCACATGGGGAAAAGAGCGAGGGGAGATACAGCACGTGTGTGAATTTTTTAGGGGTCAAGCCTGGAAGCGGCATATTTCACTTCTGTTCTCATCCCATGGGGGGGGGGGCGCACAACTTGGTCACGTGACCACACTCAGCTACAAGAGAAATTAGGAAATCTCGTCCAGCTGGGGCCATGGAAGAAAGGGGGACAGCTAGCTCGTCTCTGCTCCAGCCCATCCTTCTGGTCACCAACCGTCTGTGTCATGCTTCCCTTGACACAGAGAACACAATCACCCCCTTCGCAAGAGAGGTAAGCCAGGGCGTGGCCACGCCTCCCTGATCGCGGGGATCTCATCTGATCCCGCGAAGCTCAGCCGGCTCGGGCCTGGTTAGTACTTGGGTGCGAGAGACGACCCGAAATACTATGCAGTCGCTGAGTTCGGCTCTGTGTCCAGATTCTCTAGGAATGCTCAGCCTTCTCCGTCGGGTCCAGCTGCTGTATGTAGCTAGACTGCTTCCTCCTCAACACATCCGCTACAGAGCGGTGGAACAAGGACAAAATCACTGCAGTAAACATACCGTTGTGGAAAGGGGAAGATTCACAGCAGCCGCGGGTATGTAAAGATGTCAGATTTTACCGTGGAGTCTGTGAAAACCCTACCCTGGGAGTGAGGAAGTTTTCCCAAATAGGCGCTAGTTCTGCTTTCTGGGAGAAACCCCGTTGTCCATTGCTCTTCATAGCCCCTGGCTCCACCATCTGGAAGTTTCTTCCTTGTCTTTTTTCCTCCTTGGCCACTTTTAATACGGGTGAAGGAAAGTATGTTTTCCTTGGAGGCTGCACGGCTTTCAAAGCCTATCTCTTGCTGATAATTTAGGTGATCCAAAGCTTATTTTAATACTCACAGGCTTGTTTTAATCCGAGCTTATGGTTTCTTTGGCAGTACTATTTCCTCAAACCTAGTAGATTTCTAATCTATTTGCTTCCAGTCAGCTTCATGTGCGAGGAAGGGTACCCAGAGTTTGTTCTTAGTCATAATTCTCAGGCCTGCTTTATGTTCTTGCTTTCTAGTCTCCATGCCTAGCTCTCTGTGTACTGCCTGGAGGCCATCTAACCTAGACAGGAAGAGCTTGCCCCTGATTGTTCTTAGCTGCAAGCCTGAGTCGTCTTCAATCTGATTTCTAACTATTTCAGTTTTGGAAGAAGTCATTTTTCCTAACTTTTCAACACCCATAGTTTCTGACATTCAGTTTCGTTTTTGCTTGAAAACAAGCCAATTCTTGCCTGAGTTCATCCACTTTTTTTTTTTTTTTGCAGATTGCTACTAACATTCTGTTTCCTAACCCTTCCCCCTAGAGCTCAAGAATCAGCACGCACTTGGCCCGTCTTCTGAGTTCTATCAAGAGGCAATTTTATCAAAGGTTTTTGCCACTGCATAGCATAGATCTTCATCTTTCCAGCCTCTGAAGTCATTTTCCCTGCCATTCACATCCTCATTGCTTAGCCAATGCCATGCATTTTAGGTTTTTGTTATGGCAACATTCCACTTTCTGGTGTGAATGTGTACATTAGTTGGGGCAGTTCTAGCTGTGATACAGATAAACCCTGAACTCTCAATGGCATACTGCAACAGAAGTTTATTTCTCATCCACTAAAATCTAATGGGTGAGGAGGCTCTGCTTTCTGTAGCCATTTGGGGACTCAGGCTGATGAAGCCTGTGCTATATTCAAATGTGACTTCTAGGCTAGACAGGGCATTGCCAACCAACTCATAGATACGGGAAGAGAGATTACGGAGAATACGATGGGAGGTCTTTATGGATTAGACTTGGAAGTGATATCTATTTCTTTTGACCACAACCTATTAGCCAGAACTTGGTAATAAGGTCACATCTAACTCAGAAGGGAAACTGAAAGATATAGTACAATTTTATGCCTAGGAAGAAAGGAAAATGAATGAAAAACTACATAGAAGAGTCTCTTCCCTAAACTGGAGACACAGCCAAAATCATGCTAAACAACAGATGAGTTAGGGCACCACCCCAATTGCCACTGGAGGCTGGACACAGAAGCTTGCACAGTCAGTGCCTCCAGGATGCTGTCATTATGTGGCTGCCCCTGAAAAGACAATGTTGCTGCCACTGTCACACCATCCACAGCCAGAATGGGTTCTCCACAGCCCTAATTTCTTTAAATCACTAGCTCCCAAGTCAAAGCCCAGAGCAGATTAGTTGAGTTTAGATCATGTGCTCACTCTCTTATTGCACAACAGGCTGGGAAAACACTTCTGCATTTCTAGCGTATATAGTGAATAATAGACTCTGCCCCCAATCATAACACAAAAGGTGAGAAATTCTCCAAATAAAGATGCAGAATTAAACTAAAGCAAAAGAATCAATTTCATGATGGAAATTTCAGCAAAATTGGCAAGCTGTTAGGAGAGAGTATTTTGAACAAGTAGGAAGTGACCTACTTTATTCTGTACATGTATATGCATGTGGTCTTGGTCCCTACCCATCAAGATTTTTGAGGTTTTGCCTTCGTCTAGAGCTGTCTTGTTCACCGCTGCATCCCAGTGCCTAGAAGAGCGGCTGGTACTTGGTAGTCACTCAATAAATATTTTATTGAATGAAAGAATCCTTGGGCCAGTAAAAATGCTTATTTATATTTCTGTTCCTTCCTGGCTCTTCTCATGGCTGGTAGGGGTTGTTTAAAC
>RJWJ010020965.1:0-28413 GCA_004363605.1 Indri indri | reverse complement strand
AATATGTCCTTATGGGTAAAAAGTTGGCAGTGCACACATGCATATTTTTACTTTGAAAACACACCTGTACTCATATGTATTTGGCAGCACTATTCACAATAGCAAAGGTGTGGAATCAACCTAAGTGTTTATGAATGGATGAATGGATAAAGAAAATGTGGTGTGTGTATACACACACACACACACACACACACACACAATGGAGTACAACTCAGCCACTAAAAAGAATGAAATCATGTCCTTGCAGCAACATGGATGGAACTGGGGGTAATTATCTTAAGTGAAACAAACCAGGTATAGAAAGTCAAATAACACATGTTCTCACTCATAAGAAGGTGCTAAGAAATGTGTACACATGGACATAGAGAGTGGAATGACAGACAATGGAGAATCTAGAGGGTGAGGGGTGGGAGGGAGCAAATGATAAGAAATTACTTAATGAGAACGATGTATGTTATTCAGGCGATGGATACTCTAAAAGCCCTGACTTGACCATTATGCAATTTGTACGTGTAACAAAATTGAACTTGTACCCCCAAAATTTGTACAAATAAAAAAATATTTTTAAAATTCTCTCATTATTTTGGAAACTAGTATATCAAATTTATATTTCCTGTACGAACTGTATATTAGGCTTGCCAATGAGAAGTTTCTTATTATAAAAGAATTTCAGACAATAAATAGATAGGAAATGAAAAAAATCATTTTGTAATCCCTAATTATTAATAATTATGACATCTAGGCAATTATAATCAAGAGTTTTTAATATCCTGTAAAAAGAGATAGATATTATATGTCTCCTTATGAAGTAGTCTTACAAAAAAAGTTTTTTCTTAAGTTTGATCAATCTTCAGATCTATTAAGAACTTATAGGAAATGTAAGGATCAAAAGAAAAATTATCAAACTTAAAGCTATATGAAGCTGTACACAAAAAATATCCCGGATTATTTAATAATAGCAACAAAAGATAATGAAAAGAAGGTGATGGAGGGATAAATATGTGTTGAAAGGAACTTAGAAGATATAGTAATCTACAATGTTTTAGTTTGATGTATTTTAAAAATCCTGGTCCATATAATCAAATCAAGAGAGAAAGAGAACAAGAGAGAGAGAGAGAGAGAGAGGAAATAGAAGACGGGAGATGGTGGCAAGACAGAAGGGAGGGAAGGAAAAGAAGGGACTAAGGGAGGAAGGAAGGTTATGATATAATTGGGGATATTTGAAGATTAAGTAGATATTAATGACATTAAAAATTATTACTAAATTTGTTAGGTGTGATAATGAAATTATATTAAATACTTAAGTTTTAGATATATGTACAGATGATGACATTTTCTTTAAAATATTCTGAGGACTACAGTTATAGAAAAAGCAAGTTGTTAGGAGTATAGAGGCTTATAGATGAAACAAAATTGGTTAAAGGTAGGCCAATTATGTAATTATGTGTGGTGTACATGGAGATTTATTATGTTATTAATTCTAATTTTGTATATGATTGAAATTTTTGATAATAAAATATTTAAAAGAAAAATATACTTGTATATGTACAGTTTTAAATGTTTTATCTATGTATGTATTAATATACATATAATGTTTTTTAAACCTATATATAAAATATTTAAAAGCAAATAATTGTATATGTATAATGGTTAAAATACAACTATATATTATTTTCTTTGAAATATTTTATTGTGAACATATGTGAAGTTTAGTTGTATATGTTATATATAAAATATATATTATATATATATGTGGACTGTACATATATTTCTGGCATATCTGGGTGGTAGCCCATGGCCAAGTTCCCTTTTGTCTGTATGGATTAACCAACATTTTAAAACGAAGTTGCAGTATCAAACATGAGACTAGAAGTTAGCGTCATTGACAGAATGAGGAACTAGGTACGTATTTTTTAGAGTCACTAATCAAAAAGCATATTTCAATTTATTTCTGGACTAAAATGTGTACCTATACCTATACAACTATAGTGATAATTTCTATAACAAAAGCACCATTGAAAAAAGTAGTGAACACATGCATATGTATTACTTTGAAAAAAATACCTCATAGTGATTTTTAAAATATTTTCTGTGTGCTCTAACTTGTTTCCGATGAGTGTTCTTAGTACAAATTAATATACTGACTAGTTACCATTTCAAATACCTCTAGAGGTTATGAGCTAGACAGAAACGTATATGGACTTCAGAGTCAGACAGATGTGTTAAATATTACCTCTGCAACATACTAGTTGTACAAACTTGGAAAAGTTATTTAATTTATCTTAATCTCAATTTACTCCACATATAAAATGAAGAGAATAATATTATACATATAACACGTGGCACATAGTAAATACTAAGTGGTTATTATTAGTAGTTATTATATTAAGAATTAGTTTCTTCTAAAATAACTTTCCATTTGCCTGCAGAATGATCTCAAAATGAATTTTCTTACTCTTAAAAAAATAATTTCTATTTATAGTCATTTGAGTGCATGTTATCTCAAAACCATTTATAAAGAAAATGAATTAATTCACTCAATGTATGAATACAAATGGGCTCACACATTTATTTTTCACCTCTGGAAACTTCCATTCAAATCCTTGCTTCAGTCTTGAGTGAAAATGAATTTAATGGTCTGCCTCATCAATGGCCCCATTATCACAAAGCTGCCATGCAAGTCAGTATAATTTAGTATGATTGCCATTCTGTCAGTCTCTGCTCAAAATTAAGCTAAGATTAAAATTAGCCAATTGTCTTACAATTCTCAGCACACTGACAGAACCATATCCATAAGTCCTGCTGCCCATATTATTTTAGCCCTAAGCAACATCATAAAGATGATTAATTCATGGCTTATATGCTCCAGAGCTATGGTTTCAAGATTGTGTAAACATTAGAATCAAATAAAACATTTATAAAACATTAATATCCACACTTGAACACAGAAATTTTGATCTGATTTATCTTGGGTACAACTAAGGCATTTCTATTAAAAAATAACTAAGTAATTTGATTAGGTCTCATTTATTTATTTTTGTTGGTAGTGTGGTTACTTTTGGGGTCTTTTTCATAAATTCTTTCCCTAGGCCAATGTCTGTAAGAGTTTTTCCAACAGTTTCTTCTAGAATTCTTAAGGTTTCATGCCTTAGATTTAAGTCTGTTATCCATCCTGAGTTGATTTTTGTGAGAGGTGAGAGGTGTGGATCCTGTTTCAGTCTCCTACATGTGGCTATCCAATTTTCTCCGCACCATTTATTGAATAGGGATTCTTTTCCCTAGTGTACGTTTTTGTCTGCTTTGTCAAAGATCAGTTGGCCATATGAGGATTGTTTTATATCTAGGTTCTCAGTTCTGTTCCATTGGTTTATGTCTCTGTTCCTGTGCCAGTATCATGCTGTTTTAGTTACTGTAGCCTTGCAGTATAGCTTGAAGTCTGGTAAATTGATGCCTCCCAATTTGTTCTCTTTTGCTTAAGGTTGCTTTGGCTATATGGGGGTCTTCTCTGATGCCATACAAGTGTCAATAAATGGGACCTGATCAATTAAAAAGCATATGCACAACCAAGGAAACTATCATTAGAGTGAATAGACAACCTACAGGAGAAAATATTTGCATGGTATACATCCGGTAAAGGGCTGATAACTACAATCTATATAGAACTCAGGAAAATCAGCAAGAAAAAAATTAAATAACCCCATTAAAAAGTGGGCAAAGAAACTTTTGAAAAGAAGATAGACTAATGACCAAGAAACATGAAAAAATTCTCAACATCTCTAATCATCAGGGAAATGCAAAGCAAAACCACAATGAGATATCGCTTAACTCCAGTGAGAATGGCCTTTATCAAAAAGTCTCAAAACAACAAATGTTGGCATGGATGTGAAGAGATAGAAACACTCATACACTGCTGGTGGGACTGCAAACTAGTACAATGTCTATGGAAAGCAGTACGGAGATACCGCAAAGAACTAAGAGTAGAACTACCATTTGATACAGCAATCCCACTGCTGGGTGTCTCCCCAAGGAAATAAAAGACATTCTGTAAAGAAGACATCTGCACTTGAATGTTTATAGCAGCACAATTCACAATTGCAAAGATGTGGAATCAACTCAAGTGCCCATCAATTCATGAATGGATTAATAAAATATTGTATTTTGCAAAGTACTAACCAACTCTGCCTAGAATTCATAGAATTTTCACTTAAGCTATAATTTGAAGTTCTACATCATGACTGCTAATTAAGCTTTTTCATGACATTAGTAAAAAAATTAGAAGGAAATGAGGTGATGGCAGTATTCAGACAGTTATAAATTCTCTTAAACCTGAAAAAAAAGAACATTTGGGTGCTTTGAGAAAAAGAAATTGATAGCATTTTCAGGCTTACTCATATTAATAATATTTGTCATTATCATTATCATCACAATTATGCACTCTAAATTTTCAAAGAAGTGCAAGAAATGTCATCTGAATAATAACTTACTTATAATTGAGCATTTATATATTAGCAGCAATTAAAATTTCAGAATAGCTTTTTTTTCAGATTGAACAAGTTCTTATATTCAGTTTCAAAAAGAATGCACATATTGCTATCTATAGATAAATATATATGGCATTCATTTCATATTCATAATAGATTGTATAGAAATTACTATAAATCCATATGCTACTGAATCTCTGATCTTCTTCCTCAATAACCATAAGTTTTCAAAGACTCTCAGTGAACTTACATATTAATATTGTGAAATTTTACTTGAAAGTTTTTGCTTTCATTCTTTCCATTCTTAACTGTATGGCAGAATTAAATAATCCTTTTAAAAACATAAATCTGATCTCACAATTTCCTGTATAAATTCTCAAAAAGCATTTCATTCTATTAAAAACAAAACAACATAAACAAGCAAACAAACAATGAACAAAAACCTCAAGCATCTAAAAAGCCCAGGCTACCTCTCCAACAATATCTCTCCCCTTTATCCACTCACACATAGAGGTCCACCTTCTTTCCTTGGCCACACCAATCTCACTTCCTACATGAGGTCTGTGGACCAGTTCTTCCCTCTTTTGCACGCCTGGTTCCTAGTTATTTACATATCAGAGAGGCCTATTTAAACACCCAACACATAATAGCTACCTAGCCACCCCCTATACAGCATTGTCTATACCACATTTAAATCTACTTTCTTGTTTATTAATTCATTCATTTTATTGTCTATTTTATCAGTTATGAAAGTAAAACTCATGAAAAAAGAGATACTGTCCCTATTGCTAATTACTGTAAAAAGAAATTAAAAATAAAATATTAAAAGATTATAAGCCTCATGGAAAACTGCAAAGGTGATAGAGATCAGTTGGATGGGGATGTGTGAAATTTTAATGTTTAAAATTTCACATTTATTAAACATCTACTATAATAAGCATTGTACTAGGTCATTATATACACTATCTCTAGTCTTCATAACACCACTCAAACACAGATAAAGTTGGCATCATTTCACAGTAGATGAATTCGTGATTCATAAAGATTACAGGATTTATCAAAATTCCCATTACTAGTAATATTGAATCCAGGATTTAAACTCAGAATAATCTATACCCAATACTCTCTCCTATTGAAAAAGTTTGATGACCTCTATAAAAGAATCTAACAATTTTACTATACTTCCTAAGAGTCAAGCAATTTTAATATCGTATCACCTATAGTTTGATTCCATTGAGATTAGTTCTTTGCTATCATATTTGTGCCCTACCTCAGAGGATAACATGTGATGTGTGTGTGTGTGTATGTATGTGTGTGTGTGAGTGTGTGTGTGTATAGAGAGAGAGAGAGAGAGAGAGGGAGAGAGAGAGAGACAGAGAGACAGAGACAGAGACAGAAAGAGAGCAAGCTTAGGATATAAAATTTATTTACTCATGTAAATTAAAGCATAGATATAATACATCTGTCCGGAATTAATTAGGCCTTTTCCGTCACTAACTCTCCTCCCCTCAAAGTCTCCCAAACATTTTAAAAGTGCTCAATTTTTTTCCTTTTAAATAAACGTTTGATTTTAGCATGATTGTCTGTTTACAGGAAAATTTTAAAGGTAGTACAGGGAATTCACATATACTCTGCCCCCAGTTTCCATTCTCAACATCTTGTATTAGTATGATGTGTTTTGTTACAATTACTGAACAAATATCAATACATTATTTTTAACTAAAGTCAATATTTTATTTCAATATCCCTGGAGTTTACCTAATGACTTTATTCTGTTCCAGGATCCTACCGAGGATACCATATTATATTCAGCCATAATGTCTTTCTAGGTTCCTCTTGCTATTTCTCACAATTTCCTTGCTTTTTATGAGCTTGGCAGCTTTTAGGAGTAGTAGTAAAAGATATGTCTTAGAATGTCCCTAAATATGAAATGTCTGATGTTTTTCTCATGATTACATTTGGGCTGTGTTTCGGAGACCACAAAGGTAAGGTACCATTTTCATTACATCATATCAAAGGAATACGCTATCGATATTTTACATTACATATCACTATTGATGTTAATGTCCACGGGAAAGTCAAACTTTTCCCCCTTTTAATACCATATTCTTTGGAAGGAAGTCACTATATGTGGCCTAAAGGAGGGCTGTCTACATAAACTATTTGAAACTCTTCTAATTGAAAGATGTGTCTATTCTCCTCCCATATGTTTGTTCATGTAATCATTCATTTATATAAATATTGAACTATATCTTATTTTATACTCTTGGTTATAATCCAACTTGTCCAAATTTCCCTTTACTATACCCCTATTATTGTGTTGGTGGTGGTGTTCAGCTATTTTTGGTTTTTAATTTAATTTAATTTTTTTTTTAAAGAGGCAAGGTCTCATGGTGCCACCCAGCCTCAAGTACGGTGGTGTGACCACAGCTCACTCCAGCCTCAAATTCCTGGGGATCTCACTATGTTCTCTAGGATGGTCTACAACTCCTGGCCTCAAGCAATCCTCCAGCCTCAGCCTCCCAAAATGCTGAGATTGTAGGTGTGAGCCCCTGAACCCAGCCTGGAGCTATTTTTGAACACTTCTTCACTTTCTGGTGCAATAAAATCCTCCATCATCATCTTGTATATTGTATATTTCTTGCCATAGTCTTAGAATCAGCCATTTCTACAGAGGTCCCTGGTTACTTCCATTGTAAAACAGTATCATAAACCAAGAACTGGGCTCCAGATGTGTTCATTACTGCTGGAGAGCTATTGTTTTAGGCTTTCTCAGCTGACAAAGGGAGTATATGTATGCATACAGTACTTAACTGTATATATATATACACATATTTACAAATATTTCCATATGTAACCATCTGTACCTATGTTAAGCTAAACTTGAGTTTAGTCTTACATTTTCAACATTAATCTATAACCAGACTGATTGATTATTCTAACCTCCTACTCTTGATGATCTGTAACCTCCCACTCCAATAGTGAAAAACTTGGCTAATAGCATCCATTTATTTAATTGTTCAATTTCAGTATACATGTACAGTAATATAACAACTGTGAACCTATACCTCCATAAGAAATAACTTTATCAACTAGAGTATACTGCTTATACACAGTTTCTTTTGTCTTTAGGCTTACATATGACACTTATTTCCAAAGTTACTTTTGCGTTTAATGTTTGATGCAGCTACATGTGCCATAGGCTTTAAATTCTTCTACTGTCCTTTTTCTAATCTCCCCTCTTGACTTCGGGCTTCTCTAAGTACTTTTTCTGTGGGTATTACACCACCACCCTGTTGACGTGTTGGTAAAGTATGGAAAAAGAAGAATTCTATGATCTTATGATTAAATTTGGCTTGGGGCTAGAGCCAAATATATGTTCTTTCTCTAGGTGGGATAAGGCTCTAGAAAAGTCTTTCCCCCGGAGAGGAGGCCTTAATTAAGGAGAAAGTTATGAAGGTATTTCACAATTATTATCTTCCCCTCCAGAGCCACCAGGGATCTTTCTTAGATCTTAACGCTGAGAACCTAGTTGGTAAGATCTGGTTCCTGGAGGTAAAACCTAAGAACGTGTTGGGATCCCACCAAGACTTCAATCCCTACAAGTTCTTCAGTCTCAAGCTAGTCCACACTTAGCCTCCAGAAATTTTTCACAGTTACCATTTAAGTGTTCATTCCTCTGAGTTTATGGCTCCAGAAGCTCCTGCTATAGATAAACATATTTCAGTTGTAACTCTCTGGATTCCCTGTCTTTCCAGATTTAAAGATGGTGGTTTTCCCTGCAAGGTCAGTTCTCTGATAGGTCCAAGAAAAGTTGTTGGTTTTCATTTTGTTCAGCTTTTGTTTTCTGTGTGCACAGGAATGGTGACTTTCAAGCTTTTTACATGATGAGGATGAAACCAAATGTCCCAATCATTTTTCGTGTGAGATGAGAAGATGCTGGAATTTCTGTTTCTTCGAAGCTTCATTTTCTAGTCAGTGATATCTTAGAGGTGTGAATTTTTAGGATAACAAATTCAAAAGATTTAAATAATGTGATTTTAACAAATTATTTTAAAGCTTGACATTATAAAGCTGATGTTCACCAATACTAATTCTCAGGTGTCCTTTCTATGCCCTATGGGATCAGTTAATCATTTTGGTGTTCAAGAGGCATTTTTGGGAAACCTGAATCTTAATCTGTTTCTAAAAGGAAAAAGATTGTCATTCTTCAAAGAGTACTTCAATTTTACTTACTGAAATATTAGATAAGAGAATGCTTTGTACTACATTTTTGGTTGAGGAGTTTTGGAAGAGAAAATCAAATTCAAAGGTCAAGATGTACCTGTTTTCAAAAACATTTAACCAAGCCGGGCATGGTGGCGCCTGCCTGTAGTCCCAGCTACTCGCGAGGCTGAGGCAGGAGGATTGCTTGAGCCCAGGAGTTTGAGGTTGCTGTGAGCTAGGCTGACGCCACGGCACTCTAGCCCGGGCAACAGAGTGAGACTCTGTCTCAATAAAAAAACAAACAAACAAACAAACAACAACAAAAAAAAACGTTCAACCAGAGATTTGCCTTGGGCATAATCAGGCTAATACCAATAAAGAATGTTTTTGTATCTCTTCCTATTAGCATGTTACATAATCCTTGGGGGGCAAGCAATTTTTCATAATGATGATAATTGAAATAGAGTATAAAGCAGCTGACAGCCAAGGCCATGTCAAATTTTTATGACAAAGAACTAAAAAGATAAGGAAAGAAGGAGTTGGAAGAAGAGGAAAGTAGTGAAGAAAAGAGAAAATACTGGTGGATTGCAACAGTATAGACATGGAATGAGCATGAAGCATATCAAGTTTAAGACTATTTCCATGAAATGTCTTTTCTAACATTTTTTTAGTGTGAAGAATGTTTAAAAGCATGTGCTCTCGTGTGTTGTGACAGAAAAGTAGAGAATATTTCATTCCTAATTATCCCTTCAAACATTCCAGACACATTTTGACAGCAGTATGATGGGGAATTCAGTCATTTATACCTATTTTTGCACTTTGCCAATAGATGGCATAATGTTTTAATCAGCTATGAAGAAATGTCCTGCACAGCCCCAAGGAGAAAAGCAATTGCTCTTTGCCATTGATCCCAACAAAATAACACCCTTTCCAATATCATAAGTCAGCCTGATAAAGAATGTATTATAATAATAAGTACATATTAGGTTATAATTTATAAATATCTTTGACAGACAATATCCTATTCACTACTTACAGCAATTCTTTCCAGGAGGAATTGTTAGCATATTAAATAATTTCCCCAAGGTCACAGTTCATGTGTGATTGGGCATACTGATGACTTGAAAAAAAAACTCTTCTTGTCATTGCATCATCAAGGAGTCCTAGAAGTAAAGAAAAGTACACCTGAAAATTAAAGACACCCTTCCTGCCCTTAAATGTCACATAACAATTTTTGATCTTATTGGGCCAGCAGTCTCCCAGAAAAAATCAATTATTTTTCACATTTTCTAATATTCACAGATTTCCCTGCCAGTCGAGGCTAAAAACATTTTTAAACATTACATTCTAGCAAAGGAGAGAGGCATACATCCAGGAGTCTTGTTTTTTTTTTTTTTTTAGAAAAAGTATTCTTGCTAAATGTTGGGACACTCAGAAATTTTTTTGATAAAATTATAGGTATGTTAAGTTCTAGAAAAATACCACTATCTGCATGAAAGGTATCAAAATATAATTTTTGATGACTAGGAAATTTTGAGGGAGAATGAACTAAAAACTTCAACTGTACAAGGATGACTGTAAGTTCTATAGAAATATGGACTCTACTTCATTCATGTAGGTATCTCTTATGTGTAGAATTAACTTGATTTAGTGGTAGCCTCCAGGTGTACTACCACAAAAATTACTGTTGAACATTACTGTTATGGAATAGAAAGGCTCACAGACCAAATTAAAGTACTTCACTCACGTGGACTATTAACTTAGTTTAAGAAACAAAGGTAACGTTTAGGTAAGGTAACACACTTAGGGTAAGGTACAAGTTAATGAATGAACAGCACTACCTGAATCCTAGATACACAATTTTCATTTATTTGTCCCGCCTCTTGACCACATCAGCCTTTCAAACTAATGATATGGTCACAAGGTCCAGAGTTATGATTGAACAAAATAGTGCACAGACAGAAGGTTCTCTGGTCCAATGATACACACTTGCTCTATCAGAGAGACACAGGGAAAAGCATGTCTGATCTATGGCAGTAGCTTGCTGGACAGCCATGCATTTTATTTGTATTTTGGGGTAGAGAATACATGGAGTTAGATTAGGTATCATCAATGGGTAGTCAAATTAAGGCCTTGTGAGTATTAAATACCTCAAATGTCTCATATAAATGTTATATTGTATATATACTTATTACTTCATGAATATTAAACATGTTTTCTTCCTTCCATCCCTATCAATGTTTAACATGCCCACATGCTATACATTAACAGTGTATTTATACTTAGCACATTTTGTGAGTTCTAACCATCTCATTTGCTTTATTTCTGAAGAATTGAATATTCTGAAATAATAAAAAAAATGCCCATTGCAGTAGACCCTGATTTATCATCACCTTGGATATACCCAGTAATGTGGCATATTCACATGCACCCATTCTCCAGTTGGAATTTACAAGGTGCCTATCACAATAGAAATAAATCAATTTTAGTCAGCAAAAGAAGGATTTTTTTTCCATAATGTATATAGTTATTGTGGTATCATTTGGAGGATGTATAAGAAAAATATAATTAGAATATAAAAGATAATGTATATTTAGAAAAGAAAAAAATTATAAGACTAATTCTAAAGAAGTGAAAATTTACACGCAGCAACAGCAAATGTTTCCTTTGGTTAACAAAAATCTTTTTAATCTGTTGAAAATACAATAAATTTTGAATAGCAACATTATTTTGTACAAAATTTTACAGTTTAATGATGAATTTGCCTACTAAGACAACCTTATATTAATATTTATATATGAGTACATGCACATCAGACATAGTCTGTTTTCTGTTACTGAGTTTTCTATTATTATTCTCAAGGCGTAAGATAAAAAAAATCCTTAGTGGAATTTTATAATATTTTTCCAATTTTGAGGGAATTTAGGCAAATATATATTAAAGGAAAAAGTACATATAAAGACAGACAAAAACTACAATCTTATATTCAGTAAACAGCATTCCTCTATGTGTGGTATATGTAAAAAAAAAAAATACTACAAAGAACACATATTTTTAGTGTTTCGTAAATAGTGTTTTCCCTGCATAGCACAAGTCTTTCTCTTTCTTGCTCATTCTCACTAGCAGGCCAACCACTTTTTAAATCAATCTTGTCATCAAACCATGAGCACTGTCAGCTGTTCTATCTTGTCTGCATTAGGGATTCTTTAAGCCTAAAAATACACACTGTCTGGCCATTCATTTAAATCTTTATTTAAAATATGTAGAATTAATTTGTAGAAAAGAGAAGAAATTATTTTTATTCCATCTAAGCTAGGTATGCATATATATTTTATGGCTCAACTTTTGTTTGGAGATTTTATATATGTGTTTACTTACATATGTCTCTCAAGAAAACCATATGCCAATTTATTTTTATTTATTTTTTCTTCCAGTACTCCTATTTTTATTTCTTTAAGTTTTTTTTTAAAGACACACATAAAATGAGATTTCTTCTTCACACTCCCAGAATCACCACATCAGGGAGCATTCATCACATCTAATTTCCATCATCTAATTCCCTCAGTTTCAAATGGAACTTTTTGTCCTTTCCAGGTTTTTATGATCAAAAAATTACTGCTGACAGAGCTATGCTTAAATATCTACTGATATTTAATCTGGTCTTGCAGAAATCATCGCCTTATAACTAAATTTTACTTTCCAATCTCAGTAGTGCTCAGCATCCTTTCTTGACTATTTTTCTCACTGCTCCAGACCAACTGCTTCATATCCTTTTTTCTAAACACAGAGGGCAGATTCATCTTAACAGGCTTTCAACCATAAACTTTAATAGCATTTTAAACAGCCTCAAAATGGAATTTCTTCTTTAATTAAGAAGATATTACTTTGTACATCATAATTGAAATACATCAAAAAGTTCCTTGTTAAAGCTCAAAATATATTACAAAGCCATTCTATAGTATGGCTACAGGGCTTTGCTAATTGGAAGAATGACAGACCAAATTCTGGAGAAAGTTATGTCAGTTGGAATGCTGGAGATAGACCAGCTTATTTAAATTGTGAACTCAAAACAATTAGAAAAACATATCAAATCGTGTTATTTAGTTTTATTTTGTTAAAATGCAACAAAACTAAAATCAAATACTAACACTTCATTTGCCTTTATGGGTTTATATATGTATGAGCATATGTATGTTTAGAAATATTGGAAAAAATTCAACATTTTAAACTTAATATCACAAGTTTATGTGGCTTCATGCTCAGTAACCTGAAAATGCTCTTGGAAAAAAGAATAAATGCTTAGAAAAAAATCAAATTTTATCATTGAAATTTGACATGAGGGATTTATTTTAAATAACCAAATTGATTTGGAAAATATCATTTTTACTAGACATTCAAGTTATCAGTTATCCCATTTTTTTAAGATTTACCAATTATGAGTTTGGTTTACCATCTAAGCAAACCAAGATTTACCAAATCATTAAATCATTAGCTTTATCAACCATTAGATTTATTTTATTGATTAAAAAGTGTTCTCTAAAGCCCAATTATTTCCACTTTTATTTAGCATAAGTTGCTTATGCACATTACACATTGTCCAGAAAAATTCTAATTTCTCTGTTCAACTCTCTACCACACTCTGAAGCTACTATTTTAAACAGCATTTTCAAATTCTCCACTTTAAACACTTCCACTGCCTCCCCTAACCCAGACACTCTTAGTTTACTACCTTACAGAGAATGTACCTAACTTCTGCTAGCAAACATACCAACTTGCTGTCTAGGCCCTCCCACATCCTTGCTTCCTCCTCTCCCTATGCAGTAGAAGGGACAGAAGCAACCTTCTCAGAAGACCATCCCTTCATGAGCTCTTCTGATCCCATCAGTCTTCTCCAAAACCCAGCTCTGTTAATGATCCCTTATCATCTGTCTTCAACTGTCTTCTCTATATACAACTGCCTTCCTTCCATTCAACTGCACCCTCTCAACTGCATCTCCCCAATGGCCTTTTAAACATGTTCAACCCTGTGTGCATTTTCAAAAATAAAAAAATTTATAATGGAAAGACTAGAAAGTTTTCACCCTATCCAATGTTCCCATCCTATCCAGTTACTGTCGTGTTTATTTTTCTTCCTCTCTACAGAAATACTTGTATTAATATAAAAGAGTTGTCTGTATTCACTATTTTTGTTCGTGTACCTACCACTCAAACCCCAACTCACTGCAGTCTGACTCCTGCTGCCATGACCTAAGTCCAGTTAACATGTGTCAGACTTTGGTTTACATGCTTGCCTTGTCAATGGTGTTCACTCCTGTCCAGTCATTCATTCACTGACTCATCAGTACTTACTAATTCCTGAAGGGCATAGTATGTGCCAGGCCTTAAACTAGGTATAGGGGCTACTGCACTGAGCAAAAGCTATAAATATCATAACTCATGCAGGAAAGGAGACAATGAAAAACTAAATAAGTAATATATTAGATAAAAGAAGAAAAAAAACAAAGCAGAGAAATAACCAGCTGCCTGTCACAGTTTGTATTGTGAAATCCAGATTGAAAGACAGTCTTAAGAAAAGGTTTTGCTGTGAATGTGATGAAAAAGGTGACAGAATGAGCACGTGGGTAAATGGAGCAAGGGCTTTCCATGCAAGACAGCAGAAGTTTTAATGCCCAAAGTCAGAGACTGTTGAACATTCTCTCCTGTATCACCACACATTTTTGGTTCTTCTCCTTACTGTCTTGTCATTTTTTTCTCTTTGCTTGCAGGCTTATTCTCCTCTTCCCAGTTTTTAAAATGTTGGAATGTCTTTAAAAATGGGTTTGACATTCTTTTACTATCTTTTTAAAATTCTCTTCTTGATATTTTATCCACAAATATGGTGTTAAAGATCATCAATATGGGTGTCTCTAGTGAAAACCTATTCTTTGAGTTAATGACTTGCATACAAAACTGCCAACTTGAATCACACTTTGAATGTCTCAAAGAAACCTTATACTCACTCTGTCCAAAAATTTACCCTTGATTTTCTGCAGGAAATGTGGTCTTCCTTCTAGTGCTCTCTAGCTTAGTGAATGACACTATCATTTTTTAGGATTCTCCAGCCAAAAACTTGATAGTTATCATCAATAACTCATTCCTTTATCATATGACAGCTTATCAATTACTGGGTGTTTCCACTTTGGGATCCTAAATATGTTTCTATTCAATTTGATTATCTTCATCCAAGTTATTATCATCTCTCATCTGAAATACTGAAACATTCTTCAGACAGTTCCTATCCTTAAAATATTCTTCACATTACAGCCAGGTTAATCGTAGATTTAATCCTACTTCTTAAAACTTTTACTTTGAATATATTCAATTTTTATTTGTTGAATAAATATTTTAAAATTTAAAATTTAAAAAATATTTTAATAGCCCACATGCTGTTACAACAAAATCCAAAATGCTTAATGTGGGGTACAAAGTACTACAATCTGATTCTTATAATCTCTCTGGCCATGTCAGTTGCCACTTCCTTTTACTTGTTCTGTGTTCTAGACAGACAGACTTTCTCTTGGTTCCTCAAATATTATGTGCTCATACATTAGGAATTTTGTACATTCTCTGCTGTTCCTTATATGGGAATTATATCTTCAACTCCCTTATTTACCTAATCCATATTTATCCTGTACATTCCATTCCAAAGTTGAATTCCCCCATTAACATGATCAGCCACAGAGTACCTTGGATTCTATGTTATAAGCTTCTGCATATAAAAGACATTTCTTTTACAAATGTCATCACAGTTGTTACTTTTCAAGTATGTGAGCTATTGTTTAATGTCTATCTTCTCAACTCAACTGCAAATTTAGTAAGGACTGTTTCCTGCTGTGCCTTTAAGACCTAACATATTGCCTAGCACTTAGTGTACATTCATCTATTTGTTGGATAAGTAAATGGATAAAAGATTGAATGAATAAACACAATTAAAAATGTTGTTTGCCTTGCCGTAGACAATTTTTAGCAGCGTTCAACTGTAAGTTTTGTTTTGTCATTTATAAAACATGTTCATTTAGGGAAGTTACACAATCTCACTAAATCTTAGCTTTATCATCTTTAATTTGAGGATAATTATAGCTTTATCTCATAAGTTAAAATAAAAAAAAATCATCTTTGTATAGGACATAAAATAGTACCTTGCACATAGTAAGTGCTCAATAAATACTTTAGTTATTTCTTTTAGCCTCTCTAAATTACTTAAAGTAATAACTCTAACTCCAAAATTCCACTTGTATTCTTAATTAACTCAGTAGTTCATTCTTTATAAAAAGCACAATTCCCCAGAGATTAGGATAATGTTTGAACTGCAATCATTATATTGAACTGTCGTTGAGTATAAGTTTTCATTATAGAGTTTTAATTACTTCTTATACATGAGGGGTGAAGAGGTCCCTCTAGCGCCTACAATTTATCCTTACCAAAAGGTTTTTTTGCCCTAGGGAAAGAAATCAATTAATTAATGACTCTCCAGCAGTGCAATCAGCCTTCAGCAGATATCCCTGACCTGAAAAACACTAATCCAAAATAAATAAATAGGAAGAGAATAAGGCACCAGTAAATATAATACTGTCCACTTCTCCCAAAATCTCCCTAGAATAGCAAAGAAGATAAAACAAAAATGAGAACTCTGTCTTCTACAGAATTAGAAGACATCTGTAATCCCAAATAGCAATATTCAAGGAAGGGCTGCCAAATTCAATAAAAGTAATGTTGAATGCAGACTGATGTTGAGAGAGAAAATTCCTGAAAACCCACAACCTCCTAAGACTCAGTCATTAAGAAATAGAATTCCTGAATAGACCAATAACATGCAGTGTGATTGAAACTGTAATAAAGAAACTTCTGACCAAAAAAGCCTTGGACCACATTGATGCACAGCTACAATTCTACCAGACCTATAATGAAGAGCTGGTACCCATACTGCAGAAATTATTCCATAACATTGAGAAGGAAGAAATCCTCTCCAATGCATTCTGTGAAACCAGTATCCACTTGATACCAAAGCCAGGAAAGAACAAAACAAAAAGAGAAAACTGCAATCTAATATCCATTATGAATACAGATGCAAAAATCCTCAATGAAATACTAGCAAACTGAATCCAACTGCACATGAAAAAAATAATGCACCATGACCAAGTGGGCCTCATACCTGGGGCCCACAATGATGGCTCAACATATGCAAATCAATAAATGTGATTCACCACATAAACAGAACTAAAAACAAAGACCATATAATTATCTAATTGATGCAGAAAATGCATTCAACAAACCTAGTTCCTTTTTATGAAAAAAGAAAAAAAACACTCAACAAATTAGGTATAGAAGGAACATATCTCAAAATAATAAAAGCCATAAATGACAAGCCCACAGCCAACATTATACTGAATGAGGAAAGTCGAAAGCATTCCCCCAGAGAACTGGAATAAGACAAGTACACCATTGTCACCACTTCTCTTCAACATAGTGCTGGAAGTCCTAACCCAAGCAAACAGGCAAGAGCAAGAAATAAAGTTATCCAAACTGGGAAAGAGGAGATAAAACTTTTTGGTGATGGTATGATGATATGATCTTATATCTAGAAAACCCCAAAGACTCCACCAAGATATTCCTGGAATTGATAAATAAATTCAGCAAAGTCTCAGGTTACAAAATCAATGTTGCAAATGAGTAGCATTCCTGCACACCAAACATGATCAAGCTGATAGTCAAATCAAAGACTCAATGCCATTGACAATTGTGACAAAGAAAACAAAACACCTAGGGATACACTTAACCAAGGAGGTGAAAGATCTCTACAAAGGGAACTATGAAACACGGGAAACAAATCACAGATGACACTAACAAACTGAAAACATGTCATGCTCAATAATTAGTAGAATCAACATTGTTGAAATGTCCATACTACCCAAAATGATTTACAGATTCCATGCAGTCCCCATCAAAATAACAACAACATATTTCACAGATCTAGAAAAAAATAACTATACTTTTAATTCAGAACATGAAAAAAGCCCAAATAGCCAAGGCAATCTTAAGCAAAAGGAAAAAACTGGAGGCATCACAAAATAGACCACAAGGCTACAGTAACTAAAACAACATGGTATTGGTACTAAAATAGACATGTAGACCAATGGAATGGAACAGAGAACCCAGATATAAAACAATCTACATGCAGCCAACTGATCTTCAACAAGGCAGCCAACAACATACATGGGAAAAGAAACCCTATTCAATAAATGGTGCTGGGAAAATTGGATAGCCACATGAAGAAGAAGGAAAGAGCACCCCTATCTCTACCATTTGCAAAAATTAACTCAAGATGGACTAGATACTTAAATGTAAGGCATGAAACCATAAAAATTCTAGAAGAAAATGTAGGAAAAACTCTTCTGGATATCACTATAGGCAAAGAATTTATGACCAAGACACCAAAGGCAATTACAGCAACAATAAAAATAAACAAATGGGACTTCATTAAATTAAAAAGCTGTTACACAGGAAAATAAATAATCATCAGTGCAGACAATCTACAAAATGGGATAAAATATTTGCAAGCTATGCACCTATAAAAGCCTAATATCCAGACTCTACAAAGCATTCAAACAAATCAGCAAGATAAAAACAAACAGCCTCATTTAAAAGTGAGCAAAAGACATGAACAGAATATTTTCCAAAGAAGGTAGACAAATGGCCAACTGACACATGAAAAAATGGTCAATGTCACTAATCATAAGGGAATTGCAAATTAAAACCACAATAAGATATCTCCTTACACCTGGTAGAATGCCTTTTATTGAAAAATTCAGCAGTAGTAGATGCTGGCATGGAAGCAGAAAGAAAGAAATGCCTATACAATGTTGGTGGGACTGAAAATTAGGACAACCCCTATGAAAAACAACATGGACATTTCCCAAAGAACTAAATGTAGACTTACCATTCATTCTAGCAATCCCACTGCTGGGTTTCTATCCAAAGGAAAAGAAATAATTTTATAATAAAGACACCTGCACTTGAAGATTTGTTGCACCACAAATCACAATTGCAAAGATAGGGAATCAGACCAAGGGCCCATCAACTCGTGAGTGGAATAACAAAATGTGGTATACATATACCTTGGAGTACTATTTAGCTAAAATAGAGACTGAATTAATGTCTTTTGAAGCAATTTTGATGGAAATGGAGATCATTGTCCTAAACAAAGTATCTCAAGAATGGAAAAACAAACACCACGTATATTCTCTAATAAATTGGAACTAACTGATGGGCACACATGTGCACAGGGGGAAGTAAAAGTCATTGGAAATTATGCAGGAGGTAGGGGGAGGAGGCAATGGGCTAAAATCTACCCAAATAGCAATGTATGCTATTCGGGTGATGGGAGTATTTATAGCCCTGACCCAAGCATTATAACAGCTATCTATGTAACAAAAGCATGTGTACCCCTTAATATTTTGGAATAAAAAAGTAGGCCTAAGTCAATGTAAATAAAGCACCCAACAAAGAAAGAAACAAAGAAAGAAACAAAGAAAGAAACAAAGAAAGAAACAAAGAAAGGACAATTCCTTTAAAGACATTATAGATTAAAGCTGACAAAAAGATACATAGCTCAAATACTCTGAAATCTACTGAAATGATTGAATGTGAGGTTATAACCTTCCTTCTCATAAAGAAAACTTCAGGCTCATATGGCTTCCCTAGCAAACTCTATCAATATTAAAACAGAAATAATACTCAACGGAATCTTCTAGAATATGGAAGATGAGGAATAATTACACATTTTTATAAAATTTTATTTTTTAACTGAACATACCATAAAATTGATTTTTTGGCTTATCTACTGTTAATTATGACATGTGTTTACATTTGTGTAATTATCACTACAAAATCAGATTACATGACAGTTCTATCAGCCCCAAAACTTTCTTGTGCTATCCCTTCATAATCATATTCTCTCTCAACTCTAATCTCTAGTAACAACTGCTCTGTTTTCCACCATTATAGTTTTGCCTTTTGCAGAAGATCATGTAAATAAAATCATAATCTATGTAACCATTTGAGATTGTTTTATTTCACTCAACATAATGGTTTTAAGATTCATCCGGGTTGTGTGTTTCAATAGTTAGTTCCTTTTTATTGCTGAATAATACTCCATTGTATGGATTTATTAGTATTTCTTTAAATGGATTCACTACAGTATCTTTATCTATCTGTCAATTGGTCCATGATGACATTCTGAGTGTTTTCAGAGTGAAGTGATCATGAAGTGAGCTCATATAAACATTTTTGTACAGGTTTTTGTGAGAACATAAATTGTCAACTCTCAAAATGAAAACTTCTCAATTTTGGTGTATTTGACATATTGGACCAAATAATTCTTTGTTGTTGATGGATATAATGTGTGTTGTAGTATGTATAGAGCCTCTTTGTCCTTCCTCTCTCCCCAATTATAATAATCCAAAATGTCTCTAGATATTGAGAAATGTCCCTGACTTTCTTGCTGTTTAGAACTGCTGTTCTAAGGTAAATAACCAGAAGTTGGATTGCTATTCACATGCTAAGTGTATGTTTAACTTTATGAGAAACCGACAACAGTTTTCTACAGTGACTACACCATTTTACAGTCCTTTCAGCAATGTACGAGTGATCTAGTTTCTCTGAATTCTTCACAGCACTAGGCATTGTCACAATCTTTTATCATATTAGCCATTCTAGTAAGTATTTAGGTGATATTTCATTGTGCTTTTAGTTTGCATTTCCATAAAGACCAGTGATGTTGAACGTCCTATAATATGTTTATTTGCTATCTGTATATTCACTTTAGTAAAGCATCTGTTCAAATTTTTTGCTCATTTTTTTTAGTTTGTTTATTTTCTTGCTGTTGATTTTTGAGGGTTCTTATGTTCTGTATATGAGTCCTTGTGAGATATAAGATTTTCACTTATTTTCTTCCATTATGTAAATTGTCCTTTCACTTTATTAACAATGTTTTTCACAGAGCAAAAGACGTTGTCTATATACATGTAGTCCCCAAATTGAAATCAGAACTGCCATGCCAGTTTTCTTTTGGCTTCCATTTGGTTGAAATATTGTTTTCCATCTCTTCACCTTGAGTCTGAATGCATCCTTGTGGGTTAGATTGTTTCCTGAAAACAGCAGATACTTGGATAGTATATATTTATCCATCTGGCCTGCCTATGTCTCCTTAGGTAGAAGTTCAAGGCATTCATGTTTATTGAAAGAATTGATAAGTGGGGCAGATTTCTGTTCATCCTGTTGAGTTGAACTTTGTTGCTTTGTTTTCTCTCTTGAGCCATTTCGGTATCTGGCCTTTGACGGTTAGCTTTTGGATGATTTTACATTGATGAGTGTTTATTGTGCTGATCCATGTGTAATACTGCTCTAAGTACTTTCTAGAGGGCAGGACTTGTCTTGATGAATTCCCTCATTCTTTGCTTTTCTGAGAAGGTTTTTATTTCTCCTTCATGTATGAAACTTAATTTTACTAAGATTCTAGGCTGGGCATTAATTTGTTTGAGAAGAGTGAGAATGGGGTCCCAGTCTCTTCTTGCTTGTAAGGTCTCAGTTGAGAAGTCTGCCATTATTCTGATGAGTTTTCCTTTGTAGGGTTACCTGCTTCTTTCACTTTACAGCTTGTAGGAGGGCCTCTTTGGTGGTTATTTTGGTCAGTCTGATGTCTGTGTGTTGTGGTGTCTTCCTGTTTGTGATGAATCTCCCAGGAGTCCTTTGAGCTTCTTATACTTGGATATCTCAATTTTTAGCAAGGTCTGGGAAATTTTTGTCTGTTACATCCTCAACTAGCTTATCCAAGCTTTGCGTATTTTCTTCTTCACCCTCAGGAATGCCTACGATTCTCATGTTAGGCCTCTTCTCTGAATCCCACATTTCTTGTATGCTTTGCTTTTTTCTCTTATTTCCCTGCTCTGTCTCTGTGACTGACTTATTTAATTGAAAGGTATTATCTTCGATCCCTGAGATTCTTTCTTCTGTTTGATATACACTGTTCTTGAGGATTTCCACTGTGTTTTGTAATTCCTTGAATAAATTCTTCATTTCCAGATGTTCTGTTTGATTTTTCTTTAATGTTTCAATGTCTTTACTGAATTTTTCTTCCAAGTCCTGGTGCAACCTCTGTGGAAAGCAATATGGAAATGCCTTAAAGAGATACAAGTAGAACTACCATTTGATCCAGCAATCCCATTACTGGGCATCTACCCAAAAGAACAAAAGACACTCTATAAAAAAGACACCTGCACTTGAATGTTTACAGCAGCACAATTCACAATTGCAAAGATATGGAAACAACCCAAGTGCTCACCAATACATGAGTGGATAAATAAAATGTGGTATATGTATACCATGGAGTACTATTCAGCTATAAGAAACAATGGTGATATAGCACCTCTTGTATTCTCCTGGATAGAGCTGAAACTCATTCTACTAAGTGAAGTATCCCAAGAATGGAAAAATAGGCACCACAAGTCCTGGATTTTTTGTGGTTTCTTCATGTTAGTTATTCATTTTTTCTTGAATATCATTGAGTTTTCTTACAATCCATGTTCAAAATTCTTCTTCTGTCATTTTAGTGTTCTGAATTTGGTTGATGTCCATTGCTAGAGAGCTGGTGTTCCCCTTTGGGGGTGTGTTTTCCACTCGATTCTTCATACTTCCAGAATTCTTTCACTGATTTCTTCCCATCTGGATCAGCTGTTGCTTCTTACCATTAGATTTTCATTTGGACAATGACATACCCTGTTTAGTCTCTGAGCCAGCAGGTGGTGTTTGTGGGTAAGATTTGACCCCACTCTGTATGAGGAGTCAATAGATGCAGTAAAAGGGTATACAAATTGACCTTCCTGTCAGTAGGTGGTGCTTGCTGGGAGGGACAAGCTGCAGTGTTGTTTTGGGGTCCTGTAACCAGCTCTGTTCCTCTGGAGAGGCACTCTAGTGCCCCAGGTGGTGAGTGGGGCCCTGGCACTTCCAGGTGTGTCCTTATTCTCCACTTCAGTGGGGGGAGGTGGGGGAGTGAGGCTGGGTTGGGTGAGCCTGCCCTCAAGCTCCAAGAATACTGTTAGCAGCAGTCAAAGCTCTGTTCTCTACTTCTGGGCAAAGCTGCCAGGTAGGGGCTGAAATGTCCCCACACAGCCAAAAAGTCTACATATTAGGGTGGGTCTGTCTGAGACCTGCAATCTGGAGCAGGCCTTGCAACTTTCCACCCTCCCCTATTCCGCAGTTTCTCCTGGGCCTCTGCCAGCAGGCAGCACCTCAAGCCAGCAGATCTCCCCTGGCTATGATGGAGACCGGGAGGTTCCCAACCCAGGATCACAGCCTAAGATGGGAGCACTGCCAGCCTGTGGGGGCACGGTTGCCCCTCAAGCATGCTGATCTGCCCCTGAAGGCACACACCTCAGTAGGCTCATTCACAAATATCCCTTCTGTGCTTCCGGGGCAATGTGCTCAAGACCTGGGTGTATGTAATCTTGTCTGCAGGCCTGCCCCATGGGCCTCAGAGATCAAACTCTGACCCTGCCAGGGAGACGAGTGCTGCTCTCAGGTCACCTACAGGGTGCCCAAGCTGGATGGATATCTCTCCACTTCGGGATTTGCCCCACTCTCCTGGAGTCACCAGACAAGCAGCACCTGGGAGGGCTGGCAGGTAGGGAGCTCACAGTCTGAGTACCCCTCAGTGTGCTGTAGAACCCCCAAAGGAAAGGTCCTGTTCCCTGCAGATGCCTCCAGGTGGTGGCTAAATTGTCTCTCTAGGTAGCCACAGGTAGAGAAGGGGAAGGAGAGAATGAAGCAATATCATGCCTGCTAATCAGCTGGAGTCTGCAGGCTGGGAGGTACCCTGAGGGAGCTGGGAGCCTGATGCCCTGTCCAAAAGAGGCTCACCACTCACTGGCAGCAGCCATCTCTGGGCTGGTGTTGGCAGGTCTCTCCAACCGCTCAGGAGCCCACCAGTAGTCTGAGATGCAAGGGACAGGGAATTGAACCACTCAACCTACCCTTGTCACTGGTCTCCAAGCTTTTCGGGGGCTTTTCTACTTCTGGTTCTGCTCCGCAACTTCTTCCCATGGAGATTCCTGTAGTTTCAGGCACCTTTCCTTCTGACTCTTGTCCTATCTGTGTTTGTCTGCCTGTTTTTTTTTTTTTTCCCCACCTTTTTCTAAAATCTATCTTTCTTGTGGAGACACTCTGGCTGTCAGTTTTTCTTGTCCACCATCTTGCCCAAATTGAGAAAAAATATAACTGAATAACAAGCAGAATATACAACCAATTATGACACCATCATTTAATTGACCATTAGGCAGCCAAAAAGAAAAAAAAATTGGAGTTTTAAAGTAATCACAATGACCTAGAAAAATTATGGTATGATATTAAATTTAAATATCTCTAGATTAAAAATTCTATTTATGTGTTTATATTAAGTTAAAATGTTTCTATTCCAAAAAGGAATATTAATGATGGTTATCTATTTGATTTGGGTGATTTACATTTACTTTAATAATGTAGATTTTTAAAATTTTATATTATGAATGAGTATTACTGTTACAGTCAACCCAAACTTGTAAAAAAGTTTATTGTGAGAATTCCACAGATATAACTACTATATAAGAATTTAAGTTAATTGAAGACAGAAATTCGGACAGACTCATTTTTTAAATACTAGTGTATAAAAGAATGCCCTGCGCTTGAATGAAACTTGGTAAATATTTATGGAATTGAATTAGTTTTGTGTTATGTGTTCTCACTGGATTCTGTTTTCTATGCAGCAATATCTAAGTGTTATTATAATTTATATTTTAAAATAATCATCTTGTAGCTCTGACTCAGGCAGTGCAAAGGCAATTTGTGTAACCAAAGCTTTTCTACCCCCATAATATTTTGAAATTTAAAAAAAAATAACCGTCTTGCTCACAGACTACTGTAGTCTAAAATGTAAGGAGCATTTATATAGATACTTTAAATCTCTAATATACACCATGTATATCATTCATTGCAGGTGTTCAATAAACTACATAGAATCTATTTTAAAACATCATTGTTAAAAATGAGTTAAATGATGAAATAATTTTAAAATTTCCATTGCACTCAAAAAATACTCAAAAATACTATTTTATTTATGTTTTAAAATTCATCTATTGTGAACTTATCTTTGACTAAAGTGCTAAGAACATACAGTGGGGAAAGGACAGTCTCTTCAATAAATGGTTCTGGTAAAACTGAATATTCAAATGCAAAAGAATGAAACTAGACCCTTACCTTTTAACATAAACAAAAATTAAATAAAATGGATTAAAGCCTCAAATCTAAGACCTGAAACTATGAAACTACTAAAAGAAAACTTTGGGGAAATGCTTCAGGACATTGGCCTGGGCAAGGACTTCTTGAATAACACCACCAAAGCACAGGCAACCAAAGCAAAATTGGACAAATCGGATCACCTCAAGCTAAAATGTTTCTACACAGCAAAGGAAACAATCAACAAAGGGAAGAGACAATGCACAGAAAATATTTGCAAACTACCCATCTGACAAGAGATTAATAACTAGAATATATAAGGTGCTCCAGCAACTCAATAGGAAAATATCAATTAATCCAATTAAAATCAGAGCAAAGAATTTAAATAGACAATTCTCAAAACAAGGCATACAAATGGCCAACAGATATATGAAAAAATGCTCAAGACCATAAGTGATCAGAGAAATGTAAATCAAAACTACAATGTAAATCAAAACTACCACTACAGTGAGATGTCATCTCACCCCAGTTAAATGGTCTTTATAAAGAAGACAGGCAATAGCAAATGCTGGTGAGGATGTGGAGAAAGGGGAACCCTTGTACACTGTTGACAGGAATGTAAATTTGTGCCAGCACTATGGAGAACAGTACAGAGATTCCTCAGAAAACTAAAAATAGAGCTGCCATATGACACAGCAATTCCAGTGTTGGCTATGTATGCAAAGGAGTGGAAATCAGTACATAGAAAAGATATCTACATTCTCATATTTATTGCAGCATTATTCACAATAGCCAAGATTTGGAATCAGCCTAAGTGTCCATCAACAGATGAATGCATTTTCAGTCATTTTCAAGTATGAAAGAAACCTTTTCTCTAGCTGTACATAGCTCATCTACTACTATGCAAAAAGAGTATTTTATAACGTGTAGGACATAATATAAACTTTTGGTATCATGTGTTTTTATGACTGTGTGACTGTACAGCCTAATGACTTTTTGCCTCCATCGACAGAAAACTCTCTCTCATTGTCCTAAGTCAGCAACAAATTAAAGGAAAAGACATGAAGGATGGACAAAGTTATTGGTGACTATGCAATATTGCTGTTGCCTTCTATAATAACAGTGAACCTACTTAACTCAAATTTATCATAGTGCTATTAAACTATGGTGCATACATTATTCTTCACAACAACAAAATCCCCTTGTAGTCAGGTTAGAGTTGAGAGAATGTGGATGAATTCTAAACATGAAGCATTTTTAATGTGGTTGACTTGGCAAGGTTTACTATGCATTTCATCACTAGATGTTGTCATGCATATTAATTTTTTTTCTTTTTTTCATGTATCAGTTCACTCTTTTCTAATTAATTCACATTTAGAGCATCTGACTGATCACAGGAGACAAATTTCTAATTAATTCAGACCGCACATAGACAAGTATTTTCAATTACAAACAAAAAAAATAAAAAGTAACATTATTGATGATTTTTTTAGAAAATAATATAAGAGACCCAGGACTATCCTTTTACTGCTGCATGAAGTTGCTCTCTTCCAGGTCACTAATAACCTCAGTGATGCTGAATCCAATGTCAACTCATCAGCCAAACTCTTTTAATAAACTATTGCACTGTCTGTCACTGATGTAGTAATCATTCTTGACTTTCTATTTTTCTCAACTGCCTACACTTAATAAATCACAAACTTCTGTTGATTCTACCTTACAGATATCCATTGAATTTGTTGACTTTCTTCCATCTATACTGCTGTTATGGTAAGTGAGGTCTCAACCATCTTTCACCTCAATTACTGAAACAGTTCTCTAATTGGCCACTTCATCTCCAGACTTGACCCCTGAAATTCACTTTCTACACAGAAACCACCCTTTGGTTCAGATCTTTCTCAGATATGAATATGATTTGGAAACATAACTTCTTAACATAAGCAGTTTTTCATTGCCCTTGGCATAAACTTCAACTTCTTAATTTAAATTAAAATAACATTCACGATCTGGTGCTCACATTTCCAGGTTCATTTCTACCCACTCCTCAAGTTTTATGATTAAGTTATAATAAATCACTTAAAAATTGCTGGGATATGCCACACACTTATCTGCACATGTTATTTTATGGCTAGAATACACTCTCACATGACTGATGAGGAGAAGAGAACATTAGTTGTATTCTGAATATACAGCCAAGAAGTTAACCTAGGACTTGAAATTTCCCAAATGTAAGCAAGAAATAAAATAATTTTACATACAGATAATTAATGATGTTCCATTATCAGTCATTGACTAACACCTAATCCAAACTTAGTAGAATAAAAAAATTACAATTTATTATGCTAACAGAATTCATAGGTCAGATATTTGGACAGGGTACAACAGAGAGATGGCTTATTTCTGCTCTGGTACCTCAGTTGAAAGATTCAAATGCATAGAGGTCATGTAAATTGCTATAGTCTAGAATCATCTAGAAGCTTCATCACTGATCTAGACTGAGAATTGACTGGGATGACTTGAAGGCTGGAATGAGATGGAACTGTTGATCAGAGCACTTCTTCATTGTTTTGCAACATAGCTTGGATATATTACACTACAGTAGCCAAGTTCTGAGAGGGAATATTCTAAACAGAGTTTCCAGAAAGTAATCATTCCAAAAGAACCAGACAGAAGCTGTGTGGCCCTTTCTGACCAAGCTTCAGAGGTCACAAAGTGTCACCTCCACTGCACTGTATTGTGCTAAGAAGTCACAAACCCACACAGACTCAACAGGGGGGACATAAACTCCAAGTCTTATGGGGAACAAGGTCTAAAAATTTGTAATTATTTTAAAAATTTGCAATAGTTTATTAAAATCTAGAAAATACAAACTGCATCTCTTGCTATATATCACTAAAAAAAGGAAAAGGAGAAAAGAAAAAGAAAATAAAATTTGTTCAAATTTTATTTATTTGCTTAGTGCTTACTATAAGACTTTGTATACTAATTTACACATCTCTGTCAAAGTCTTGCCTTAGTAGTACTTTTGTCAGGAAGTCATCCATCATTATCACCCACTAAGTCCAGGTAAAGTGTCCTACCTCTGTGTTCCCTTAGCATCCTGTTCTGTACCCATTACTGAACATTAATAACACTTACCTGAGCCTTTCTTGGCCCTAAGTTCTGCAGTGACTAAGTCTGTCTCACCCACAATTCAGTTCCATTACCTAAAAAAGATGAAGATCACTCTAATTTTAGAAGAACCAAAACTAAAACCCAGATCTTAGTAGTATTTCTGCCTTAATTTATAGCATTCTGTAAGTTAAAGATCAATATACATGTTGCTTTGGTTTCATAGTATTTTAAACAATTTATAAAAATAATTGTTTTGTAAATAAGTATACCAAGTGTAATACAGTGTGTGTGTGTGTGTGTGTGTGTGTGT
>RJWJ010020964.1:0-28423 GCA_004363605.1 Indri indri | reverse complement strand
GGGTAGGGAGGGAGGGGGAAGGGGGAGGGGCGAGGGGGAGGAGGGGACGGATATATGCATACACAAAGGGTGCAATGCGCACCCTCCGAGAGATGGACACGCTTGGGACTGGGACTTGGGGGGAAGGGGGGCAAGGGCATCATACGTAACCTAAACACCTGTACCCCTATAAACAACAAACAATAAAAAAATAAAAAAAATAAAAAAAAAGAAATTATAAAATATGCCCTATTTCCAAATTGAATTTGGAATTTTACCTTTTTCTGAGCAAAGAGGTAAATAGCCCATAACGGCACTTCATGACCGGAGGAGGGCAGTAGAAAGTGAAAGCTTTCAAAAGAAACAGTCCTCAACAAGGAAGACAAAGGATTCACAAAGTTGCATGTTTAAAAAAAGTGTCCAGCTGGATAAAGATCCACAAAACCTGAAATTCAGTAAAAATTTATATATGTTATGAAAGAATGAAAGCTAGATCTGAAAATATAACAGACTAAGTTAATACTTCGGCCCATTCCTCCAAAAATACTTAGAAATGCTGCATTAAATAAAACAAAAACAATAAGTGAATAATAACTAAGTTTAAAAGGAAGAAGAGAAATCAGCAGGTGCTGGAATGAAGAGGAATCAGAAATTCAGAACCATAAGGGTACAAGTTGATACTGTAGCTTATATGAATGCCTACATTCATAAATGGCACACCATCATATAAGAACGAATACTTCTCATTTAAATTGCTCAATGTTGCAAAACCTGGACAAACAATGAAAGTAACTCATCTCTTCTTCCCTGGGTTGATCGACAAACAATTGTATACAGAGAACTGCAAATAATGTAGGTGTTTGGGTCAGTGATTTGAAGCCATGTGAATTCATCACTTGCTGGATGAATTGCTACTAGGCATGGAGTTGCCTGATATTTGGCCAATGCATTCTCTAATGTGTGTTTTCACGGAGGCACCAATAAAACTGTAATTTTGGCTAATGATTGATATAAACAAGATTTTGAGATATTTGCAAAACCAATAATGTGGTACATAAAAATACCTGATTTCTATTGGCAAGACCACAGCACCTGTTAGTACAACTATGATTTGCTGACTACATTCATGATGAGAGGGAATAGTACATTTCAGTTACAGCTTGATCAAAATGAAGATGCAATTTTTTCCATCAAATTCCAAGTCCTTAAAATCCATCCATGAACCTCACGGGGGTAATAGGGTCACAAGTGAAGAATCTCTGCTTTATGTGTATTATCTCATTGAATCTATACTTGATCCTTGCGAAGTAAGAATCATTGTTATTTAACTGGTGAGAAAACTGAGAGGCAGAGAGCTTGAATCTGTTCCCCCATATCACACAATAGATAAATTGTGAAGCTGGGATTTTAACAGAGGCAAACTGACTCCAGCATATTTGCTTTCTTTTATATTTTATTTTGAGCTATCAATAAATTATTATGCGTTGTATGCATCTATGAATTTAGATAGCTCTGTAACTGTCTAGGCAATTGTACTCTCTATCAATTCATGGGCCACATCCATAATGCTTTCATTGCAGTTTTATAATATGTTTAATATTTGCTAGGGCAATTTGTCAGTCAATATATTATACATATTTTAATGTCCATATTAATTATCTGAATTTAAGAGGCATTTAAAATTCATGTTTATTTAAGTATAATCTCACACACACTAAAACTTATCCTTTTTTTGAGGTACAGTTCGTACATTTTTATAAATGTATAAAATCTCACCACGATGGAGTCATAGAACATTTCCATTCCTCCAAAAGGTTATCTCACTTCCTTTTGCAGTCAATTCCACCCCTTTAAACTTTAAAACAATTTGGGAGTAAACTTTAAGCCAGAGAAGATGGGAAGGGTTTTGTAACTATACCAAATAAAAAAGAAAGTAGACCGTAACAAAAGGTTGACATGTTTTATTATATTTTTAGTTTATATATACAAAAGCCTCTTTTAAACAAGTTTCAAAAATAAGTTTAAATAAATAGAAACAATATGATATAACTAATAGCAGATCATTCCAAATAAAATGGATTGGATAACATTAAGATCAAACTTAAGGTTTAGGAAGGATTGTTTTGGGCAGAGTTTAGGAACAGAATTGTGCAAAAATAAAAGTAAAGAAGGGATGATGAGGTCCACTCTGGGTAGGGATATCATGGAGTACATGACAAATTGTGGACTTGATGAGCTAATAGTTTCATCTTTTAAAAGGAAAAGAAAGTGACAAGGAAATCTGTTACTCTGGAATTAATTCTGGCTATCAAGTACATACTTGTTGAAGTGAAAATAATAAAAAAACACTTGTATGAAATCAAACACATTGTCTTTTTGTTAACCAACAGGTATGTCTGTTATAGCCAGCTATAGTTCCTAGATTTAAGATATATAATTTAATAAAAATTGAACAAATATAGTTTGGTCCCATAACCTCGAATTTTCAAAAAGATGACTCAAAGTAATCCAAAGAAGCAAAGTCAAGATTTTGTAGACTTCTTTTCAACTCCCTCTATCAGAAACATCAAAATCAACTTTTACAAAAGGCTGAAATAAAACACATATTGTGGCAATGATGACTTAGACAACTCATTCTGTTTCCCACTCTTGGTGGAAGAAGGTTTTACTTTGTAGAAAAACTCATGCACCAAATAAATGAACCCCAATTATAAATCTTTAGAAAAATGATGTAATTTACAAATGGATACATTTCCTTTGTATCGCTGATATCCTACCATGTATCCTTTTTATTCTAAATATTTGACAATGCAGTCCGCCTTTATCTCCCTTCGTCATACTGTTCCTTCCTTGGTCCATTTCAACCTGGCTTCTGCCTCCTCTGAAACTACCAGACACATTTTAGAGATATTGTAGGTTATCAAAATAAAGCAAGTCACACATTTTTTTTTTGTTTCTTGTTACATATAAAATTTATGTTTACACTATATTGTAGTCTTTTAAGTGTGCAATAACATTATACTATATGTATACATTAATGTAAAAATATTTTATTGCTAAAAATGGTAACAATCATGTGAGCCTTCAGTGAGTTGTAATCTTTTTGCTGGTGGAGGGTCTTACCTCAATGTTGATAGCCGTTGACTGATGAGGGTGGTGGTTGCTGATGGGTGAGGTGGCTGTGATAGTTTCTTCAAATAAAACAACAATGACGTTTGCCACATCAATTGAAACTTCCTTTCACAAAAGATTTATCTATAGCATGTAATGCTGTTTGATAGCATTTTACTCACAATAGAACTTCTTTCAGAATTAGTCTGTCTTCTTGAATCCAGCCCCTTTTTTAGCAACTAATTTTATGTAAAATTCTAAATCCTTTGTTGTCATTTCAAGAATGTTCACAGCATCGGCTGGGCACGGTGGCTCACGCCTGCAATCCTAGCACTCTGGGAGGCCAAGGCGGGTGGATTGCTTAAGGTCAGGAGTTTGAGACCAGCCTGAGCAAGAGCGAGACCCCATCTCTACTAAAAATAGAAAGAAATTATCTGGACAACTAAAAATATATATATAGAAAAAATTAGCCGGGCATGGTGGCACATGCCTGTAGTCCCAGCCAGTCGGGAGGCTGAGGCAGGAGGATCGCTTGAGCCCAGGAGTTAGAGGTTGCTGTGAGCTAGGCTGACACCATGGCACTCTATCTAGCCAGGGCAACAGAGACAGACTCTGTCTCAAAAAAAAAAAAAAAAAAAAAAAAATGTTCACAGCATTGTCACCAGGAGTAGATTCCCTCTGAAGAAACCACTTTGTTTGCTCATCGTAAGAAGCAACTCTTCATTCCTTCAACGTCGATCATGAGATTGTAGCAATTCGGCCCTGTCTTCAGGCTCCACTTCTAATTCTAGTTCTCTTGCTATTTCTACCACATCTTCTTCCACTGAAATTTCAAATCTTCCAAAGTCATCCATGAGGGTTCTAATCACTTTCTTCCAAACTCCCATAAATGTTAATAATTTGACCTCCTTCCATCAGTCATAAATGTTCTTAATGGCATCTGGAGTGGTGAATTTTTCCCAAAAGAGTTTCAATTTACTTTGCCCATGTACATCAGAGAAATCACTATCTATGGCAGATACAGCCTTACAAAATGTATTCTTAAGTAATAGGACTTGAAAGTCAGTATTACTCCTTGATCCACGGGTTGCAAAAAGGATGTTATATTAGAAAGCATGGAAACAACATTAATCTCTTTTTACACCTTCATCAGAGCTCTTGGGTAACCAGAAGCATTGTCAATGAGCAGTCATATTTTGAAATAAATCTTTTTTTTTTTTTTCTGAGCAGTAGATCTTCAAAGTGGGCTTAAAATATTCAGTAAGCCATGGATATGCAGATGTGCTGCCATTGAGGCTTTGTTGTTTCATTTATAGATCGTGGACAGAGTAGATGTAGCATCATTTTTAAGGGCTCTCGGATTTTTGGAAAGATAAGTTATCATGGACTTCAACTAAAAGCCACCAGTTTCATTAACTCCTAACAAGAAAGTTAGTGTGTCCTTTGAAGCTTTGAAGTCAGGCATTGACTTCTTTTCAGCTATGAAAGTCCTAAATGGCATCTTCTTCCAATATAAGGCTGTTTTGTCTGCACTGAAAATCTGTTTTTTCGTGTAGCCATATTCATCAATGATCTTAGCTAAATCTTCTGGATAACTTGCTGCAGTTTCTACACCAACACTTGCTGTTTTACCTTGTACTTTTCGGTTGTGGACATGGCTTTTTGCCTTAAACTTCATGAACCAACTTCTGCTAGCTTCAAACTTTTCTTTGCAGCTTCCTCACCTCACTCAGCCTTCAAAGAATTGAAAAGTTAGAGCCTTGCTCAGTATTAGGCTTTGGCTTAAGGGAATGTTGTGGCTGCTTTGATCTTCTAACCGGACCACTAAAACTTTCTCCATATCGTCAGTAAGGCTGTTTTACTTTCTTCATGTGTAAACACATCATTCATGTGTTTACTGGAGCAGTACTTTAAATTCCATTCAAGAACGTTTCCTTTGTATTCACAACTTGGTTAGCTGTTTGGTGCAAGAAGCCGAGCTTTTGACCTATCTTGGTTTTTGACATGCCTTTCATTTCTAGTTTTTGATCAAAAGTGAGAGACTTGACACCCTTCATTTGAATATTTAGAGAGCATTGCAGGGTTATTGATTATTGCCCTAATTTCAATATTGTTGTGTCTCAGAGAATAGGGAGTCTGGAGAATAGGGAGAGAAACAAAGGAAAGGTGGGTCAGTGGAGCAGTCAGAACACACACAGCATTTATCTTTTAAGTTTGTCATATTATTTGAACATGGTTTGTGGTGCCCCAAAAGAATTACAATAGTAAATTCAAAGATCATTGGTCACAGATCATTATAACAGATACAGTAATAATGAAAAACTTTGAAATATTACGAGACTTGTCAAAATGTGACACAGAGACACAAAGTGAGCACACGCTGTTTGATAAATGGTGTTGATAGTCTTGCTCAATGCAGGGTTGCCACAAATCTTCCATTTAGAAATAACACAATATCTGCAAAGTGGAATTAAATGGAGTATGCCTGTACTCCTGTTCCAGACAATGCTGACTCCCTAATGCAATGCACATGTTCAGTCTTAATTTTCACTAATTGATTATTCTGCTATTTTTAATACTATAGATCACTCCTGTTGCTTAAAGTATTCTACTTCTCTCCATTCTATGAACTCAAACTCCTGTAACTTTCTTCTAAATAATCTTCATTTTCTTTGTTTCTATTATCTCTTAAATACCGGTGAACTCAACATTTTCCTACCCACTGAATGAGCCTTTTTTATACTATTAATAAATTTCTTTTTGAAGGAGCTCCACCACTTTTGTGACTTTAACTGTACCTGTATGTTCTTATGATTTCAAAAATCATAGCATTAACCATGATCTCTCTAGAGAATATTAAACATTTATATCTACCCAACTACAAGACCTTTTTTACTCTGATGCCTTAGGGATTTTTTAAAGTCAAGATGTCTAAAACAGAACTCATCATATTCCTTCCAAAACTGTTTTCCTCTTAAATTCCATATGTTAGTTTATAGTTCCACCAACAACACAGCTATCTAGGATAAGTCTTATGTGTTGTTGTTTTTTTTCTTAAGCCTCTCAACTTTACCCCTATACCTAATCCACAAATTCTACTGGTCAACTTTGTAATTATGCATCAAATCTGGGTGACCACTTATTTCTGGGTCCAATCTTCCAATTTAGACCTTAATCCTCTTTGGCTTAGAACTTTCAAACATACTACTCATAATTGTCTTCTAAGACTTTCAAATCTATTCTCCATATTATCAATAGATTGATTTATCTAAAACACTGACCTGATGTCACTCATCTTCTTAAAATCAAAACTTCCCATGTATATAAAAATCGAAATTTTTCAAACATGTGTATGATGATTTTCATGGTCTCACTGCACCTGCTTTTCTAGCTTTGTCTCCTCCTGTATACCTTGCATTTTAGCAGTAACAACTACTTAGAAGCACTGAACACATCATGCTAAGCCATGATTACATGCCTTCGGCTAAACTCTCCCATCTGCTTTGAATAGATATCATCATGCCATTCTTTCTTCCCCTGGTAATCGACACCTTGTCTTTAAAGACTCAGCTAGCATGTCACCTCCTCCAGAGATTATTCTAACACATCTTCCTTATTAGGTTAACTATAAGTCATCTATTTTTCACAATAGCCTGCATAACCCATTAATGACATTTTGAATATTACAATAAAATATTGTTTTATGTTCCTCTCTCCTTTTAGCTCTTTCTCCGAGCAATAGATATTACTGAAAAGCAGTTTTACTCTTCTTTGTATGGACTTAGACTGAATGTTACTTGATGTGTAATAGAGCTCATTAAATGATGGTTGAAATGAAATAAGAAAGAAAAAGCAACTTAGATGGGTTGCTTTGTTAAGGGGATAGAAATATGCCTTCATAGGAAATATTTTAAAATATTTAGACATTCAAATGCCTCTTGTACTTCTTAAACTATCCACCAATGGGTGTTATCTGTGAAATTCATACATCATGAAGGGATTCCAGCTAATGTAGAAGTAATTCTAACTCTAATAGTCCACAGTTCTAATTATATTGTGATTCCCTTGGAGCCTAATTTCAGCCTCTAAGATTTAGGCACTGATGAAACTACAACTACTAAATAATCTTCTGTGTATGAAGGTACAGACAACATTGTATATGTCAATTCGTTTTTGGCATTTTATTTCTTCAAATCGCTGATGTTGGATTTCTTCTCTAAAACTATCGCCTGTTGTTTAATGCCTCATACGTCTTTCCTACCATTAAAGACAGTGTGCAAGCTACACAAAAGGAGACAGAATTCAGTTTATACAATCAATCAGGTTACCCAATTCAATCTATGCAAAAGGGGACATCATTGATTTTTTAATGTATAGATACATTTGAAAATAAAATTATGAGAAATACAGTTTGATTTTTTTTTTTTTTTCAGTTATCTGAGACTTCCAAACTTAGCTATCTTCATTCTTGACCCTGAATCTTTTCTGGAGAGTGCTATGTATTTTCTTTTTAGCACTCCCTCCCTGATTAGACTTTTTAAACACTCACCAAAGAAACTTGTGATTAATGATGGTTAGAACTTATTGGACTTGAAGGACAAATGCTTGCTTCACCAGTTAAGGGAACGAGCTAATCAAAATGAAGAAGTGCAGGGCAAGGGAGAACAGGGAGAGAAATGCCGTGAATCTGTATGGATTCGCTTGAAGAGATGAGCTGAACTGTTAACTTTTCATTTACTGCATCACAAACTTGACTCAACCTTTGTCTGTATTAAGAATAATGGAGCAGTTCCTATAAAAAAGTGTGAAACTTCTCAAATTAAGCCTCCCCCCTCTTATTTTTATAGCTTCTGGTTGGTATTATTCCAGCTTCTTCGCAGTAAATGTTTCACAATATCTTTCACAGATTGGAAAAAGTTTTCCACCGCCACAGTTACAAATCCTACTCTAACAACCAAACGGGCTGTCTCTACAGGGACTATACTTCATACTTCAGCATGAAATTGAGACTGAACTTTTTATTTGCTGAAAAGGTGACACAATTTTCTTTTATATGGTGTCGTCTCATTCTTTGCCTTTACAGTGACCTTGGAGGAGTGGGTGCCTCAAATATTTCAACGCTAGATTGTTTGTGAACTAGAGATGAATCAGTCTTGAAAAGGAGGCAGAAATCCTTTTTGGTGAAAGGGCGCCAGGTAACAATTCAGAGTTTGCCATGTTGATATTTGCTATGTGTTTCATCAAAAACTTGCACTATTGATAGAAAATCAGGCATCTGGCTGTAGGTTCTTTCTTTCCAACTAATCTCTGTAAAACAAAAGAGGAAATGGTTAGAAAAACAAGAATGAAAGATACTATTGCCTGAAAAATTGTTTATATTTATAATGATACTTACTAATTGGAAAAACAAACTACATACTTCCTACATGATATAGAAAAAATTACTAATTAAAAATTATGCCTACACTGATTTTCAGAAAATTTTGTGTGAAGATATGATATATTAGGACATGATATAAAAGGGGCATTACTGTACTTGAACATTTAAAGTATCCTGGAAGCTTACTTTCCTTTTGCTACTTTTGGTTATCCAAAGAATCATTTGCATGTTTCTTTAAAATATCTCTGTTCTATATGTGCTAGTTTACCTAGTAAACCTTCACACAGACCAAGCAGAATGACAGCTAGAAGGGGAAACAACACAGAAAATACGAAGTAATCTGGCCATTATTATTTCTATGATTTTTATCGTCACAAATATCCTTCTCTTCCCTTAAAAATCTTCTGGAAGGAGAAAACACTTGTTCCGTTTAGAGGTCTCCAGGGGGCGATGAAGAGAAACATCGTGTCCCCTCTGCAAGTTACTGAAGGGCTCCAATGCAATTATGGGAACAATGTTTTTAAAGCTGTTCTCAGACATCAGACGCCTGTTTGATTTGGCAAATTCAATGGCTAGTAATTTTCCCTCAGCTGATTTACTGGAAGTCCCTCCCTTTCTTATTCCTTCCCCTGTTTTCATACACATAAGCTCCCTATGGGCTCACAGTACTTTCAAACATTTTTAGAATGTTAATTTTGTTCTATTATTATGAGGCCTTTTTATTCTAACATACAAGTGTTTCATAATTTTCCTTTTTAAAAAACAACTCTTTTATGTTCCAGGAAACTATTCAGTAGTATATCTAATTCTATAAATCCTAGTACTTAAATGCAGTCTTTAAAAATTCATTTCTCATATTCTTATTAGGTTTATTAATGTGACTTAATTTCTATCTCATTAATAAAGATTCAAATTTCCTATCCCGTTGTTGAAATTATGTGATGTGTTTTCAGTGCAGCCCATTTGTTTCTGTAGTCAATTCACCTACTGTACAATCTAGAAATTTAAAAGGACAGAAGTTAGATTAGAAGCTCAAAAGAAAATGCATCTCTAAGTCTCATTCCAAAATTTCTTTGAAAAGGCACAAGAAATAGAACAACAAAAACAATGTTGGAAAGAGAAATGAAGTAGAAGGAATGACACAATCTGATTTTAAGACTTAACATAATGCTACAGTAATCAAGACATTGGGGTATTGGCAAAAGGATAGACACATTGATCAACGAAACAAAAAGAAAATCAAGAAATACACCTATACAAATATGGCCAGTTGATTTCTGACAAGGGTGCAAAGGCCATTAATAAAGAGTGGTGAGTTTTGTCAATAAATAATGATAGAACAATTGGACGACCATATGCAAGAAAAAAAATGAACCTCAACCTGAAGCTCTCTCCATATACAAAAGGTAACTCAAAATGGATCAGATCATGACATGATATTATATCTAGAAAACCCCATGGATTCAACCAAGCGGTTCCTGGAATTGAAAAATAAATTCAGTAAAGTCTCAGGATATAAAATCAATACACACAAATCAGAGGCTTTCATATATGCCAACAGCAGTCATACCGAGAACCAAATCAAAGACTCAATTCCCTTCACAATAGCAACAAAGAAAATCAAGTATCTAGGAATATATTTAACTAGGAAAGTAAAAGACCTCTACAGGGAGAACTATGAAACATTGAGGAAGGAAATAGCGGAGGACGGAAACAGGTGGAAAACCATACCATGCTCGTGGGTCGGCAGAATCAACATCGTTAAGATGTCTGTACTACTCAAAGTGATCTACAGATTCAATGCAATCCCTATTAAAATACCAACATCATTCTTCACAGATGTAGAAAAATTAATTTTACACTTCGTATGGGACCAGAGAAGACCCCGCATAGCAAAAACAGTTCAAGGCAATAAAAACACAATGGGAAGTATCAACTTACCAGACTTCAAACTTTATTATAAGGCTGTAGTAATCAAAACAGCTTGGTACTGGCACAAAAATAGAGCCATTGACCAGTGGAACAGAACTAAGAACCCAGATATAAAACCACCCTCATATAGCCACCTAATCTTTGACAAAGCAGACAAAAACATACACTGGGGAAAAGAATCCTTATTCAATAAATGGTGCCAGGAAAACTGGATAGCCACATGTAGAAGACTGAACCAGGATCCACACCTTTCACCTCTCACAAAAATCAACTCACGCTGGGTAACAGATTTAAACCTAAGGAGTGAAACTATTAGAATTCTAGAGGAAGATGTTGGAAATACTCTTCTAGATATTGGCCTAGGCAAAGAATTTATGAAGAAGACCCCGAAGGCAATCACAGCAACGACCAAAATAAATAAATGGGACCTGATCAAATTAAAAAGCTTATGCACAGCCAAAGAAACTGTCACAAGAGCAAACAGACAACCTACAGAATGGGAGAAAAGGCTGATAACCAGAATCTACTTAGAACTCAGGAAAATCAACAAGAAAAAATCAAACAACCCTATCAAAAAGTGGGCAAAGGACATGAACAGAAACTTTTCAAAAGAAGACAGAATAATGGCCCAAAAACGTATGAAAAAATGCTCAACATCTCTAATCATCAGGGAAATGCAAATTAAAACCACAATGAGATATCACTTATCTCCAGTGAGACTGGCCTTTATCAAAAAGTCCCAAAACAATAAATGTTGGCATGGATGCGGAGAGACAGGAACACTCATGCACTGCTGGTGGGACTGCAAACTAGTGCAACCTCTGTGGAAAGCAATATGGAGATACCTTAAAGAGATACAAGTAGAAGTACCATTCAATCCAGCAATCCCATTACTGGGCATCTACCCAAAAGAGCAAATGATACTCTATAAGAAAGACACCTGCACCCGAATGTTTATAGCAGCACAATTCACAATTGCAAAGATGTGGAAACAACCCAAATGTCCATCAATACATGAGTGGATTAATAAAATGTGGTGTATGTATACCATGGAGTACTATTCAGCTTTAAGAAACAATGTTGATATAACACCTCTTGTATACTCCTGGATAGAGTTGGAACGCATTCTGCTAAGTGAAGTATCCCAAGAATGGAAAGACAAGCACCACATGTACTCACCATCAAATTGGTGTTAACCGATCAACACATAAGCACACATATAAGAATAACATCTATTGGATGTTGGGCAGGGGGGAGGAGGAGCGGGGAGGAGGGAGGAGGGGACGGGTATATGCATACGCAAAGAGTGTAATGTGCACCACCCGATGGATGGACATATTTGAAACTCAGACTTGGAGGGGGGCAAGGGCAACATACATAACCTAAACATCTGTACCCCCATAATATGCTGAAATAAAAAAAAATGGATCAGATCAAAATATAAAATGCAGTACTATAAAATTTTTGGAGGAAAAATAGGAAAAAAATCATTATGATCTGTCATTAGGCAAAGATCTCTTAAAGATGACACAAAAACATGTTCCATTAAAGTAAAAAGATTAATAAATTGGAATTCATCAAAATTAAAAATATTTGCTCTATTAAGGGAACTATTAAGAAAATTAAAGATAAGCTACAGGCTAGAAGAATATATTTAGAAATCACATATCTGACCAAGAACTTATATACAGAATATCTATATATATCTATACACATGCTGTTATTAGAAGAAAACATAATTAAATTAAAAATGGGCAATAGACTTAGATACATCACTAAAGAGGATATATGGATGGAAAATAAACACATGAAAAGGTGTGTAACATTAAAACATCAATTTAACGTCATTGGAGAAATAAAAATTACAACTGAAATGAGATTCCACTACAAGATTTCTAAGAATGGCTAAAATAAAAATTACTGATGGTATTAAATGTTGATGAGAATGAGAAGTGATTGGAACTCTCATAATTTGCTGCTGGGAATGCAAAATGTTGCAAGTACTCTAAAAAGTAGTTCATCAGTTTCTCATAAAGTTAAACATACACCATATGACCCAGCAATCCCACACTTAAACATCCTAGAAAAATGAAAATTTATGTTCACACAAAAACACATATACAAATGTTTTTAGCAACACTATTTATAATTACCAATAGTTGGAGACAGCCAGAATAGTTTGCAAATGATAAATACTTAAAAAAAAAAATGGTGGTACATCCAACACCAGAATACTACTTAGCAGTAAAAAAGAACAAACTATTGATATAACCAACAACTTGGATAAATCTCTAAGGCATTGTGCTTAAAAAGCTAATCTCAAAATGTCATATACTGTATAATTTCATTAGTATGATACTCTCGAAAACATAAAATCCTGGTATAGTTCAGTGGTTGCCAGAGATCAGGGATGAGGAAGTATATAACTACAAAGGAATCATTAAGTTCAAAGGAATTTGGAGGAGTGATGGAAATCTTATATATCTTGATAGTGATGGTGGTTACATTACTGTACACATGTGTGAAAACTGTATAGTTCTACAAGAAAAAGTATATTTTGCTGTATTTTAACTTTGAAAATAAAATTTAAAATATGAATCTGTGCAAAAATGAAAATAAATTTGTGTTATTTTTTTTTATAAATTCAAAGTGTGGGGAAAGATACAGAATGGTTAATTCAATAAAGTTCTTTAAATACATAATTTAAGAATAGCAACTAATTTCAAAGTTTTCTTGGATTTAAGATGGAGAGTAAATGAAATCAAATTTCAGCAGAAAATATTTTGAACATTATTAGAAAGAAAAAGAACTTAAGTTAATGGCAGATATAGTAGAAAGTCCTTCTCTCCATACCTAAAATACATGATTTATTTTCATTAGCTGGGGATATTCAATTGCTCAAGAACTATGAGAATATTCCTTATCTCACATGGTCAGAAACAAAAAACATTATGGCAGAGATAAAAGAGAAGGCAATGGCAGCATGTATAAACAAAATTTTACTGTCTTCTTTCTGTGAATTTTGGTCATACTTTTTTGCAAATGTACAGTTTAGGAAAACTTGACTTTCTTTACAAAGATAATTACTTCATTCCATTCAATGATGAAGGAAAGAAACAACAGAGCATAATCACGCTTTGACAAGGATTCATTAATAGATACAAGATAATAAATTTGTATTTGATGGTCACGTTATTATTAAAATCTACTTAAAATATACCTGGGTGACCTTTCACACCCTACTCTTATAAAACTGCCAGTGGAATATGAGCAGCATCCAAGCTGGGCAACCTAGGTCCCAAATTTCCTTGTTCCTTTTTCTAAAATCAAAGCAAAATACTTATAATGGCAGCCAAAACAGTACAAAATCATTCCTCTTCCTATTTACAGATATATGATATTCCAGTTTATATGAAATAGAAAAGATGTCCTTAGTAATGAGAAATTATGGTTAACTGAGAAATAACTGACCATGTAAAACACTGAGAGCTTGGAGATACTAATGAATAACATAAAATCATACTGTTTTTATATATAATTAATCAGTTTTCAAAGACTTAAGGTATCAAAAATGGAGTATTAATACATATACTGAATTTAATTGTATCTACTTCTGACAATTTCTCAGTATTTTTCATGAGTAATTGATAGTCTTGTGCATTTTCTTTCCTAGCTTAAACTGAGATTTATATCTTTTTTTTTAATGGGAGCAGAAACTGTTCCCTTGACCTTTCTATGGCCTTCAGTGCTCAGTAGAGTTTAATTCTTTAACTCATTAAATGTTTTGTATATTATTTTTATTTCATGTGATTGGTAACAACTAATAATTTTAATGTATCAGAGCCAACATCATGAACATATTTGCTCATTATATAATAAGTTATAGTTATTATATTCTTATTACATAATAAATTATAGTTATTAGATTCTGAAGAAAAGGAGTTTTGCATTTTGTTGATTTTTTGTTTGTTTTACTGTAATAAGTGCACTGTGAGACTGAATTAATTGGCTTGTAATATTGAAGAATAAGCTTTAAATTAACTACCGTTTGATATAAATTACTTTTAATTCTGTGGGTAGCTCTATATGCCCATACCTTCCGAAAGAGACCAACAAAAGAAAACAAGGTTACATAGGTCACACTGCTGTAAATTAACTATGAAAAGATTGGTACATCCTTTCACCTTTCTGTAATAATATGTTTTGTCCACACTGTACAGGACGGAATGGCATCAGCCTTATTAGGGTTAATATGAAAGTTATTTCCTAGAGATATTTTCACTTAAATGTCACCCAGAGCAGAATTACCTCTTTAATTCATTAGATTCCAGACTCAGGGTCATAAAATAAGCACCAAAAAGTGCCTTTGGGGCCCTCCAATTGTCAACAGACTTCTCCAGAACAATTCATCCCCATAGGTGATAGATTTCTTGTCTTTTTCTTGTTTTTCTTGGCTCTTGAGGCTATAAATAATTTCCTGTTAACAGCTTTGTCTCACACTTTGGAAATGATGTTTCCTATGTCTTCTGTGGCCTTGACTTCTGGCTTCCCTTTTTGACCACAAGAATGATGTATACCCTCGTAGTTATTCTTTCTATAGCTCCTCTGAGTAAAATTTTGACTACTACAGCCTGGACCAGGGAGCCTGTACTTTCTTAGCAAAGTTTTGCAATTAGCTTTATTATTTTTTTCTCTGAATATATTATAGTACTTTATAATGTACAAAGTGTTTCTATTTCTATTAGTCATTTATATTACGATTGTTATTCATAATAACCGGCTAAAATTCTCAGAACAGATATGATAATTCTTATATAAAAGATAAGAAAGTTGAACTTAAAGAAGTAAAGCCCTTTGACTAATGCCTTTCAGTCATTTCCTAAAGGGTTTTGAGCTTTTACTTAGGCCTGCTGATTCCTCGGCCAGTGCTCTTTTCACAGGTCCACACTGTATCTAATTTATCTCCTGGGGTATGAAACCTAAACAAAAACAGTTGTTTCTTAAAGTTTTCTCTTTTTTAACTTACAAATTCTAAAATTTCTAACAGTGGTCTTATGGACTTACTTTCTCTTTTTAAATATAAATTTAATAGCTATACGTGTGCCCCTATGCCCTACTTGAACCGCAAGAGATATACGACTAGGCCTACAAAACCTGGTAGTAGTCTAATAGAAAGATTTAATACAGCCAGCCTCTTAGTTCGCTTCTATTCTTATTAATTTTGCATGAAATGTGCCAATAAATTAACTCTCAGCATCCACTGGTTGTAGGATATGCTGATGCATATGTTTTCTTAGTTTTATGTAGAAGTAAGGAATAGCATAAATATAGAGAGAGCCAAGGAAAGAGGAAAATAAAATGGTAAGTGAAGCTAAGGGCAATGCCTAGTTTTCAGGGAAATTTATATATAAATTGCTTTAAATACAAATATGATATTATTTCTTTTTATTCTGTTTCATTTAGTAAGACATGTTTATTAATCATCTATAAGGCTATAAGTCACATTATATCAGCCATGAATGTTTGAAAGCTTCTGACTTAATAATGAAACACAAATTTAACCACAAAATTGTCAAGTTGGCTTTGCTATTTGAATATTTGACATGCTGTCTATACTGTATAAAGAACATACACGTAGTATAGCATTAATGCTTGCTAATATAACAATTGCTAATATTATGGAATGAGGTCAACAATATCAGACAGAGAAATACTTTAGCTCACATTACATACTCATAGTGGTATAACAATATGTATATCCTGCTCATTAAATAGCTGGAATTTTTCTAATTTTTCTATGTAATTCCAACAATTAAAATCCTTTTAAAAGCTTTCTTTGGTTTTATTTCTTTCTTAAATATTATTTTTCTTTTTTAATTTTTGTCCCCCAATTAGTATTATTCTAGCCCTCTATTTTCTAAAAATGAAGGAAATATTTACCTCATAAAATATATTATTCTTTGGCTGATAAATGTATTAAATATTATTCCTTTTCTATTTTCTGTGTTTTTTGTTTGTTTGTTTTCTTAAATTTTAATCAAGTTTCTTGTTAATGGGCGCAAAATCTTTTTTGCTGTGACTTTTCTCTTCAAATTTGTGTTCAATGCCATAAGAGTTTTGCCTGTATTCTGGAGTGAACTCTCTCCTGGTCTTTTGTAGTCAATATACATATATATATAGAGAGAGAGAGAGAAGAGAGAGAGAGAGAGAGAGAGAGAGAGAGAGAGAGAGAGAGAGAGAGAGAAACGTATAAAATTATAATTGTGGGATAGTTTACTGCCTTTTTCTTGTCTTTCCTTTTGTATGGATATCATGGGATCATTGGCTATAATAATTAGAATATTGTCAAAATAATAGACAACCACTTATTCTTCAACAGGCCTAGTTTGGGTTCTTTCCATTAAGCTTGAAGTTTTGAAATACCAACATATAGAGACCAATCTCTATTTTTAAAAGAACCTGTATTCTTTATTCTCTACTCTAAAATAATGCCAACCTATATTCACATAGTATCTATACGTTTTCCAGCTCTCCGATATTTTCAAATTTCCCTTTACTTATTTCAAACATCTTAACGGGTTGGTCAGCATCTCTACTTTCTTGGAGAGAACTTGTCTGTCCCACCCCTAAGTTAGCATCTTATTTTTTATAGAGAAAAATGTTGATGTAAATATTTTGCAAAGACTTTCATGTTATTTTACCTTGCTACAAAATTATTATCTTTTAAGAATGGATATTTAAATTTTCACTAAAAATGTCACATCAAGATTATAAACAAGTCTACAGCCATACCACCCTGAACGCGCCCGATCTCGTCTGACCTCGGAAGCTAAGATTATAAACAATTAAGAGGCAGGAGTAGTGGCGAGTGGTGGCACATGTTTCCAAAGACACCAGCCACCAGTAAATGTCTTGAAACAGGGAACAAGTACCCAGAACAGGGCCAGTTACATCACAGATATTCCATCAATGCCTCTGAATAAACAAAAAGATGAGAAATTAATAGCTATTTAAACTGAACTTAAAGCAGGCCACAGTCTATATCAGTGCAGGTTGGTCTTGATTACCTTTTGGCTCACTCAGATTTCAGAAGATATAGAAATTCCCCAAATGCATCATTTTCCATATTCAGCTAAGTAATAATAATTATGTAAACACCTCCCTACTCCAACTCCTATACTGGGGCAACCTCATCTTTGGCAAAAGAAATAGTGGGAATAGTAGAAGTGATACGGTTCAACAGTATTCTTTCAAGATCACTACACTCCCAATCGCCAACACTTCCAGAGCATAAACTGTCGGGTTTCCCATCTAAGAGTCAGTCTTTGCAGTGATATTGATAGGGAAAGGTCTCAAAGTCACATTGATTTGCTCTCTACAATCTACTCATAATTAGATGGATAAAGACAGGTCGTTGAGAAAAAAAGATGATGTATGGAATACCAGATGTTCTCAAAAAAAGCAAGCTTAGATTTATATACTTACACAAAACCTAAACCCAACATTTCTTAGCCCCATCCCATTTTTAAAAAATAGTATAAGTAAATAAATTAATGAGTAACTCCTGAATGGATGGTCCTATGTTGTCATCTATTCTTATGCCCATTATCAGGGATATGCAACTAACTTTTTATGATGATATATCATTTTAGTGAAGAGAGTTTGATTGCTGTCCTAAGCTATATTGTCTGACATCTGTGCCATTCTTTTTTGGTATTAATCCTGAGGCTAAGTGCTTTTCTTCCAAGTACTTGAAACCCATATTATGAGTTTCTTACCCAAATTATGCAAAAATTCACAGCCTTTCCTTTCTCTCATCTTATAGATGGTTTTAAATTGAACTGTTTTTCTTTATTTTTAGTTCAAAATCTTTTTACGCTTTATATGTTTTAATCTATTTTTAATATAAATATGTGAGTCAATTTTATCTCATTTTACTTCCCAACAAATATTAATATTAATAATAAATTGATATTTATTGAGTGCCTATTGCTTTTTGGACACTTTCATTTATTTCAATTTTGATAGATATTTTTATTGTATCACACATTCATCTTATTAAAAAATTGGCACCCCAGCAGTATAGTTCAAAGACTAATGACTTTATCCCCACTCGGTTATTTAACAAATGTGTATTGAGTGATCCTTCATGCCAGATATTATTCTAAGTCCTAGGTCCACAGTTATGACCATGACAGAGGGGGTGCTTACACTTTAATACAGAAATACAAATAATTGTTTAGCATAATAAAAACTTCAGTAAATGAAAAAACAGGGGATTAGAAATAAGTACAAGGCAGATAATTAAATTAAGGTGTTGTGATAAAGAATGACAGATACTTCATACTCAATTTTCAGGGAAGACTTCTGAGGAGGTAACATAGAAGCTGAGAAAGGAATTTTTAAAGAAATCATTTGTGCTAATGCCATAAGTTCCTCCTTTCTGTATGTTACATTTTTGCATTGTTTCTTATCTAGGATTTTATGATTAATGTTGTCATTGTTATTATTTACTTTTCAAATTTACATAGAATAAATTTTACTCTTTTCAATGTACCATCCTGTCAAATTTGATAAATGCCTATGGTCATGCAACCACGACCACAATCAAGAAGCAAAACGGTTCATCATCCCACAAACAACCTCTGTCACTGCCCTTTATGGTCAGCACCTCCCACCACCCCAGCCCATAACAAACACTAATGTGTTTTCTGCTCCTACAATTTACTTTTCAGGATACCAAATAGATAGGATCACACTATATGTAATTTTTTCCATCTCCCTTCTGTCACTTACCATATGTATTTGAGATTCATCCATATTGCACATGTATCATTAGTTTGTTCTTTTTTATTTTTAAGTAGTATTTCATTGTCTGGATAAGTCATAATTTATTTATCTGTTCACCAATAAAGAATGTTTATGTTTTCCCAGTTTTTGACAATAATAAATAAGACCAGGATAAACATTTGCATACAGGCTTTTGTGTGACCCTAAGTCTTCATTTCTTTTTGTTGAATATCTGTGTGTAGGATTATTAAGAAATATGGTAAATTCATGTTTAACTTTATAAGAAAATTCTAAACTAAAATGATTGTATCATTTTTACTCTTACCAGCAATGTGTGAGAGTTCCAGTTGTTCTGCATCCTCATCAGCCCTTGGTATTGTCAGGTGTTTGCTTAGCCATCTTAACTCATTACGCATCTTAATAGGTATGTAATGGTATCTGATGGTTTCAATTTGCATTTTGTTATTAAATATTTCAGGTCCTTTATATATTATAGATACAAGTTTTCTTGATCAGGTATGTGGTTTTGCTCATACTCGCCTCCAGGCTGTGTTTTTTTCTTTTTGTTTCCTTAACAGTGTGTTCACAGAGAAGATTTTTTGATGAAATAAAATTTATCATATTTTTATTTTGTATCCTTTTGTTATCATACTCATGTCATCCTTTAAAAAATCTTTAACAAGAACATCCATTGAGAAAAGAGGCTTCACACACTCTCAAATAATCTACTTATTTCTATGAAGTGTTACGAAAAAGTCCAAGTGCCTACCTGAGAGGGAAATTTTCATCTTTTTAAATGATAGCCAAAAAAAAATTCTATCTATTTTTTGACATCTCATGTCAAGCAAAGACAGCCAAACACTTGTCAGAAATGAGGTTTTCTGTAAAGAAGGAAGAATTGTAAAATTGGCATATTCTTTGAAAAATAAAGTACACCAACTTTCTTATTCGAATCTAGTAAGTGTATCTAAGTAAACATTATTTAAAACCTGTCGACAGATGCAGAGGGGGGAAAGCCTTCTTGGAACTTCCTTTGTCTGACTAAAAATAGCAACTTCTGGGAAAGAAGACTGCTATAAATTCCACTTCAGAGCATATCTAATCCCAGAAGGGAGAAAGTGAATAAAACCTACCCCAAATCCCTTCTCCAGAGGAGTTTTACGGCCCTGAAGGAGACAGAAAAAACACTTATAGCTGTATAGACAAACATTATTGCAAACCTTATCTCCTGTTTGTTCTCCTGAAAACTCATGTATCTTTCCAAAAATTCATCTGTTTCCCATAAGTGCCTTTCTCTCTCTTCCTTTCACCTATTAAGGGGGTATATAAGCCCCCAAGTCTAGTTACTCCTTTTGAGTTACTCATAACTGAGTTCTCCCATGTGAATGTGTGATATATACAAACAAACTCTGTTGTTTCTGCTGGGTATAATCTGGCTAAATTTCTTGAATGGGGATGGGGGTAAGGTAGGATAATGCCCATGATACACCAGCAAACTATTTTCACCTGGTAGAACAGGGCAAAAAATTGTATGTGTATGTGTATATACAGACAGAACAACAACAAAAGATATCAGCTGATCAAAATATTAAAGAAAACAACACAAATAATACAAATAAAAAATAATACAGTACAACAACTACTTACATAGAATGTAATTGTATTAGGTATTGTAAGTAATGTAAAGATGAATTAAAGTAAATAAGAGGATGTCTGTAGGTTATATGCAAATACTATGTCATTTTAAATCAGGAAATTGAGCATCTGCAGATTTTGGTATGAGGGGTCCTGGAACCAATCCCCCCCATACATACTACATAGAGGCACTAAAGGATGACTGCATATTTTTCTTTTCCACCATCCACATAGATGTAAATTACCTCAAGAGCATAAATAGTGGTAAAATATAGTGGAATAATTAGAATGTAATGAATTTTGAGTGTTGATTGCCTGTTTATACTATAATTTATTTAAGTATATGTTTATATTATAGATTTTATTTTTTAAATGCTGGCTGCATTTGAAAACCATCTTTCAAAATTCCTAAAAATTTAACAGTTGGTTTTCAAAGGACCATAGAAAGCAACTCCAACACACCACTGGTCTTATGCCTTGGGAAGGTTCCCAGAAGGGGAAATAGAGCCTGTGAGTGCAGCAAAGCTGAGCTTACACTAACTCCATGTCTTGGTTACCCATAAAGAGGAAAAAAATAACTATAAAATAATGGTAGATCTCCTTACTCTACCAATAGTAAAATTCTGTATGACATGTTAAACTATTTATGTGCCACGCACAATTCTAGGTTCTGTAGTTACAGCAGCAAATAAGACCGATGAAACCCTTGCTCTCATGAATTTACATTCCAGTAAGCTGTTTTTGTTGCCGTATGACCCACTCCTTTTCTTTTAATTTGTTGACTCAGAACCTATAGCTTCCTCTTGGTTCCCTTGGATAAAACCATGTTTATTCATGGGATATATCCTATCTACTCTGATTTCTTTTTTAAAATGTACTCATTCTCTTTTTTCTGGGGAATTCTCAATTTTTTTTATCTTCTCACTAATTCATTTCTTAATTCTTTTCACTAATTTGTTTTTCTAATTTTGTTTTCATTGCTTAAAAGGAACTTTGGAAGAAAGGTTGGCAAACGTATTTCCAGTCCATCATCTTAAACCAGAAGATATCATCTGATAATTTCAAATGAAATTGTTACATCTAAATGGGGTGAATTAGAAAAGTTCTTTTCCTTCATGAAAGTATAATGGCAGCCTATAAAGACTTCTTTAGTGGTCTTTCAGAAAAACGTATCTATTTGTTTAAATAAAGATAAAAATAAAATAAATTTAACAGCGTGAAAGGCTAATTGGGACCTAATAGAGTATATTATTTCATAGCTTCTCTTAAACTGTCCAAAATACTCATACATTTTTGTGACATATTTGGTTCCAAGGTGTTATAAATTTTTACTCATGTACTAAAAATGCCAATAAATATAAAAAGTATAGGAAATTTTGTCTTTGATATCTAGCCAGTTAAAAATTTTACCTGTCTTTTTAAAACGGATGAATGTTTATTTCGTGGGCAATAGGAATCCTACATGCTGAAACTTAAGTTTAACTTAGAAGCCATTTAGTTAATACTATTCAGAGTTTTAAGCATGTATTGCTTTCATCAGGTTTTCACCTCAGATTATTGCAATGCATTAAATATGTAATTACAATAAAAGGGTATGAGTTTAATTCCTTTTATATGTAAAGTTGAAATGCTTTATTCTACCTAGATTAGGGTAGAAATTCACTGGGATCCATCAAAGCACAAATTTTGTTTGGTTAAAAAGCTTACATATTGACAATGAAGCATTAAAAATGTTCATTCTTTTGCATCTCATTCTCAAAGATGCAAAGTAACTTTTGTGATCTATTGATCAAGAAAAACTGGATGAATTACATCTTTGAATAATATTATTTTACATCTTTCTGATTTTTAATCTCTCTACTACCCACCAGCACCTTTAAATCACTGCTTATGATAATAGCAAAGATCAGCCTTACTTCTTTTATGTTTCATCCAAAATGATGAAGTTATCAAATGAAGATGCCAAAAAGTAAATTAATAACCCGTTAGAAAAGGAACTATTATTTGTGTTTATGTTGTAGTACAAATTGCTTTAAAGGCTCTTTCTAGTTCTTCTTTCAAAAAGTTGTTTAAACAAATAAAATCAAGAAATAAACAAAAATATGCTATACAATTACTTATGGATGGCATATGTTAATTTTAAGTAATTTGACTTTATATTTTCAACACAGATATACTCTATGACTAGTTCATTTCTCTACTTTCCATATTTTCTTTTTTATACAATTAGTTCTTGTGTTCTTGTTCTTTCTGAGTAACGCTGCTATATAGAGACACCTGCTGGGAAATAAATGAACAGAAGAAAATACAAACCTGTGCTTTGGAAACAAGAAAAGCTTCTCTTACATAACTTAAGCATGCTTTCTTCAAACAACATATTTTGTTTCAGGGTACACTTATCTCTGAAAAATATTGAAATCCACCTATACCTGGAGCTTTGCTATTGATCTAAAAATCTTTACCTCAGCATGAAGTTTCCAGAATCTACATACATAGATACTTGCTATATAAAATAGGTATATGACACAAGAAATTTGCAATAAACCTATTTCATTCAAGTTGGTTATCAGGTGCTTACAGGTATTTTTAAAGTAATTTTACAGATGATTTTTTCAGAGTAACTAGAACTTCTCTTATTAATATTTTTACATCTTAATTTTTATTTAAAACATTTGCTAAAGTAAGGTAAACTTTTATTCTTGACTGGTTTAATATAACTATTTTGCATTAATAAAAATGGTCTTTTGAAAGTCTGTTTACATAAATCTGTGTTGTCAATTTCAATCTAAGTGAGTTTCCCAATTTTAACCCAGCAGATTAAAAGCATTGCAAATTAAATGTAAAAAGTACTGAGTTTAGTAGCGGACCATCAATTAGGTATTTTGATTATGTTCCAAACTCCAGGCCAAGCTTACCTTTTTCAGAATTATGTTGATGTCCCGTGTTTTGTAAGATGATAAGATTTAAAGATGATACAGGCATATCTAATTCCTTGAGAGGTTTTATTAATAGCAATTTCATTTATATGCTTTGCTGAATATCAAATAGTAGGGCAAGATTGTAGCCAGGTCTTGGAGTGCAGCTACTACAGCAGTTCTCAAGTGATATTCACCATAATTCAGCTGAACATGGACCAGTCATGTGTGGAGAATGGATGACAGCAGGATTTCCAAGCACCTGCTCTCTGCTCCCAACCAGATAGGGAAAATACATTATATGGTGACAAACTGATATCTGGCCTCCAACCATGTGGCAAAAATGCTGACAATTGCTAAGAGACCAACCAAAGATACCATGATTCGAGATGGGGTGAGCATTGCATAATTCAAGAGAACACAACGTGAGAAATCACAGTTATGTAAAAAGAAAATATGCTTTATACTTGATATTAAATGACCTTAAAAATTCATATTGTCCTATTCAGATCAAATATACAAACCCACTCCAGGATCTAAAACAGCATCTTGAAAGAAATAATAGATTACAGGGTAAGAACATAAACTCTGGAATCAGACAAATTCAAGTTCACCCCAGTGAACTTAGTGTCTCCAGCACTAAGCAGCTGATGCAAGGTCCTTAACCACTCTAAACAGAATTTTCCTCATTAGCACAAAGGAGATATTAATGGTACTATTGGGACGATTGATATTAAATACAATAATACATATAAAGTGCTTACTAAAATATTTAGTACATGGTGAGCATTCAACGTTAACTTTTACATTTTAACGTTAATCATCAGCTACCAGGGACGTTTCAATAAATCATTATATACATTATTTCGACTACTTTTGTGGGATTACAATGACGTTATTATTTCGGTTCCTTGGGGGAAGTTGTAACCAGAATCATAAATAGTGGCTTGTAGAACATTATCAAATCAGTTGGAAAAAATTAGATTGAAGGGTGTAAAGATACAAGTTTTAGGTAGATTGACATTACACAGCATTACACATTGTATGTGCTATATTCAATCATTTTCAATAAAATTAAAAATTATATTGTGCCAAAATTTATAAACATACTGTCAAAAAGAAAATCCTGTGTTAATTATGAATTATCTGAATTCTACTTCCACCTTGCCATTGATGCTTAAATGACTTCTCATGGGCCTATCCCCATAGTCTATCATCCCCAGATATTTAGAATAGTATTGCATTCAATAGTCATGGAAGTCCAAGGGAAAATATTGAAGGAAATTATAGTTGGAATTTTAAAATGACTGGAGATGCATCACAGTATGAATCACAACACTGTTTTTCATGGGATTTGAGATTGGTAAATTAAGCTATTAATCTAAGATACTTGAGTAAAAAAAAGTGGACAATTGTAAGCTAAAGGTCCTAAGTAACAATTGATGATATTCATTTTCTATTCTTGTGTAAGAAAATGAACCCTGATTGCAGGGTTTTGGTTTTTGTTTTTGTTTTGCATGTAACTGGAATATATACTACTGGGCAAAAAGAGAAGAGCTTGGAAAAATAGAACAGTTTACTGTGTGTCATATTTGCCTTTTTGATTTGCTTGATGTTTTTCTTAGAAATAAGTGAAAAAATAAAAATATATGATCCACTAACACTAATTTAAATTTTTTGCTATATAATGCCAATGAGCATGTTTGATATACACTTTTCCTTAAGTCATGGTATTATAAAGGGACAATCTTAAGGAAGATAGATGATAGACAGTATATGAATTAATATATACATATATAGAAAGATACATAAAATAGAAACTAGTAGATGCATGGTTACCATTAAACGTTCTTTTGATTATGTGGGAAAATAAAAGATGGGAAAAATATAACTGATAAAAATTAAGGAGAATAAAACAGAATGAAAGAGTAAGAAAAGTTTAATAGGAAGATATCAGTTTGGAAAAACTTTATTAAAATATTACTTTTAGCCAATTATTTTTCTTTAGAACTAGAGGGCAAATTATAAAATAATAATTTATTGTTCTGCTTATATTACTTTAACTAAGCACTTTTCCTGCATACACCTTACAAACTGGACCCAGATATAAGCAAGACTAAACTCATTATTGTCCCCTGAAGACAGCATGACTGTAAATCAGCTAAAATATAAGGCTCAGGGTAACTTTTGGGCTAGTAATAAAATTCATGGTGCTTAAATTGCTCACTTCTAATGCATATTTTACAAGTCTCAGAGGAAACTTCTGAAACTCAAGACTTGCCCCTTTCCTCATTACTGTATTTGATGCACTTTCAAACTCTGTAAGATGCATTTAATGCTTTCTATAGCACCAGAAAGTTCCTATCTGAAAGGAAGGTGCCATATAATCATTTCTATTTACAATAGTCAATTTTGGATTGCTGAATGAGAAAACTAAGGAAAAATGTGTCCAAAGTCATCTGGGTCTAACATCAGAAAGAGCTCAGTCTTCCAACTCACGCTGTGGTGCTGGCTTTTACCACGTGGTCCCTTGATCTAATGAATTAAGAATGCTTCTGTACCCATCAGTACCTTAAGCCCTTTAAACAGATTTTTCTATGGTAGTTAGGTTACATGTTCATCCTGATTTGTTTATACTTTCATTCCTTGCTCTCTGTTTGGCAATATGTTTTGGAAGTTACTGAGTGATGGTTTATGGCCATGAAAGAGCTCTAAGCTTACTGACTATACTGGAGTTGAAGATATGACCTTTATTCCATTGTTATCACTCTTAAAATAGCTTATTGAATGAACCAAAGGAACCAGAGAAAAATTCTGTGGGATACATAAGTGTCAGGTAAAGTAATAAATCTTTTAGATTCTATTCTAGAATCTTGCTTTCTTTGGAAGAATATTAACTGACTCAGCTTATAATTATTGTGACCATATCGCACTTACTTTTAGAGATTTCCACATGCTTTGAGTAAAATCAATTTAAATCAGGTGGACTTTAAATACTTTCTAATTAAAAAGTACACACCATTTTAGTCTGTTTTGTGCTGCTTGAAGGTACAGAATACCTAAGACTGGATAATGTATAAAGAACAGAAAGATATTTGCTCACCATTATGGAGTCTGGGAAGTCCAAGAGCATGGCACTGGCATCTTGTGAGTGTCTTCTTGCTGTGTCATCCCATGGTGAAAGGCAGAAGGGCAAGAAAGGGCAAGAGCAAGAGAGCAAGAGGGGGGCCAAACTCACTTTTATAACAAACCTGCTTTTGTGATAATGACCTTAATGAGGGCAGAGCACTCATGACCTAATCCCACCTCGAAACACTGTTGCATTGGAGATAGTTTCTAACACATGAACTTTGGGAGATACATTCAAATCATAGCAACACCTATCAAAAGTGTAGATAAACATAAGGTAGACAAGAAAACAGCACTGTGGGTTTTTGTTGGGGAAGTAATTGAGAGTTTATTTATATTACCTTCATGTGAAAAGAAAGACATCTTTGCTGGGTATAGAATAATACATTGATAATTATTTTCTCTCTTGGAATGTTAAAAAAATTATTTCAGTATCTTTTAGCTTACACTGCTGAGAATTCAGATGCTGCTTCTTCAGAGCTAATCTGTATTTTCATCCTGAGCCCTTCAGGGTTTTTTTAAACTGTAATTTCACAACAATATGTCCAGATTTGATTTCTTTTAATATTTCTTATGCTCAGGATCCTCTGGACCTTTATGTTTATGCTGCAGTGATTTTCATCAGTTCTAGACATTTTCAGACACTATGTAACCAAATAGTGTTTTATGCCACATTTTCACTGCTCTTTTTTTCTGCATTATTATTAGACATTTTCCTTCTATCCACCATGATTTGCATTTCCCTGATGATTAGAGATGTTGAGCATTCTTTCATTGGATGCAGAAGAGGTCAAACTATCACTCTTTGCTGACAATAGGATCTTATATCTAGAAAAACCCTAAAGATTCTGCCAAGAGACTACTGGAATTGATAAATAAATTCAACAAAGTCTCAGATTACAAAATCAATGTACATGAATCAGTAGCATTCATATACACCAACAGCAGGCAAGATGAGAACCAAATCAAAGACTCAACATCTTTCACAGCAGCAATGTAGAAAATAAAATGAATTTACCGGACTTCAAGCTATACTATAAGGATATAGTAAGCAAAACAGCACAGAACTGGCACAAGAACAGACACATGAATCAATGGATCAGATCAGAGAACCCAGATGTAAATCCACCCTCATATTGCCATCTGATCTTCGACAAAGCAGATAAAAACATACATTGGGGAAAAGAATTCCTTTTCAACAAATAGTGCTGGGAAAATTGGATAGTCACATGTAGAAGACTGAAATAGGATCTGCACCTCTCACCTCTCACAAATATCAATTATGATGGATAACAGACTTCAACCTAAGGCATGAAACTATACAAATTCTGTAAGAAAATGTTGGAAAAGGTCTTATAGACATTTCCCTAGGTAAAGAATTTATGAAGAAGACCCTAAAAGCAATCACAGCAACAACAAAAATAAATAAATGGGGCCTGATCAAATTAAAAAGCTTCTACACAGCCAAAGAAACTATCATTAGAGCGAATAGACAACCTACGGAATGGGAGAAAATATTTGCATGCTATGCATCCTATAAAGGGCTGATAAC
>RJWJ010020963.1:0-28333 GCA_004363605.1 Indri indri | reverse complement strand
AATGACTTTATCAGTTCATTTGTTTGTGGTTGAGGAGTTGCTTTCCATTAATTCAATCATCTTGATCTCCAGACCCAAGACTTTCTTTTTGGGAACATTTTCTTCTCTAATTGCTTCTGCTTTATCTATTCCGTTGCCCCTTTCTGGAAAAAAAAAGAAAAAAGAACATATAAGTACGTGCCTATGCTTTGCATTATTTTCTGTCTTCTCATTGTTTTTATCTCTTATCATAGTCTGAATTCTGGGTATACAGCAAACTTTTATTAAAAACCATGTATGTGCAGTAGTTATCTCTGCAACTCTTCTAAAAACAGCAATTTCTGTAAAGTCTTGACTATTTTTCATAATGAATAAATCCTAAACTTGTAGGTAAGTGATTGCTAGGTAATTTGAAAATGCCAAAGTAGTACTATTTTAATCATTGTTTTATTTCTCCTCTCTGTCATATTCATTTAAATGGAATTGATTATTTCAAGTATTCCCTCTTCTCAGTTTTCTTAAAAGGAGGCCAAGAGGATATTTACTTATTAAATGGTCACTCATAAGGTTTTTCAGAAGAGGGAAAATGGGGCAGTCCTACCAGTGTGTGAGTCTCCGCCAGACCAAAGTCTGTGTGTATGAAAACCTTTACTGAAGGGTCAGGCATCCGTGAAAGGGGACTGCACAGTAGGAGGGACAATGGCTGGAGTGTTACTTAGTGTAGATGTCTCTTTTTACTGCATAAGGGAGAATGTCTTTAGGTTTTCAGCTTTCATATGCTCAGCATCCCCTTGCAAACTTCCTCCGTGACCAACCGGCTTTCTAGCATGTGATCTCCCCTCCCTGCAACACACATATGTCTCAGTTTAGCAATTCAGCATCCCTCAGGAAATTCCATCCTTTTCCAAAGAAGGTTTATGCCTTGACGTTTTCTGGTGTTGCGCTGAAAGGGATGGGCATAGGATAAGCACGGGTGTTCGTCTCTGGGCAGAATCCAGAGGGTCATGGGCTCCAGGTCCAGGAGGTAGGGTGAGTGTGTTCTCCCATTCTCCTGAATTGTTAGTGAGTGAACGAGTCAAGGTCAGGTTAGGAAAACGTCCTGACACCAAATATTTTAACAGAAAAAAGAAATATGGGGATTGGTATTGGGGGACTGAAAGACAATCAGGGATCACTGAGGGGACACAGCCATAGGAATTGCAGTAAAAAGCTGCGGCCCCAGGGCCAGGTATGAAAAGGAAGAGGGTGGGCTAATAGAACCCCAAAGGTTGGCATTTGGGGCCCTGCAGAGCTGGGGCCCAGACCTGGAAAAAGGGAGAGCTGCCTGGTTGGTGGTGGTATGTCTGAGGGAGTGTGCTGAGGCTGACTCTGGGAGTGTGGAAACAGACCCCAAACCGGAACCCACTGCTGCTAAATCCACTGCCACCGGAACCCGCTGCTGCTAAACCCACTGTCACCGCTGCTGCTGTAAAGAACCATTGTGGGGGCAACCAGGAGAAGAGCAATAAGCAAATAGGGAGGAGAAAGTCCTTTGTCTCTGCTCCGGCTTCACCCTCTTCCTCCAGTGACCCTTGCTGGCAGAACCTAATAGGCTCTTGCTGGCGAAGGAGAAATGTTTGCAGAGTCACAAAGCTGAGTAAAGGGAGGGTTTGGAGGTGAGAGACAGCAATGAATATTTTGCACAGTGAAAGTCAGTGAGGGTAAGATGTGAAGTAGGAATTTGTGCAAAGGTAAATATTTACATTCATCAGACACACACAAGCTAATCCCACTTCATGAAAATAATATTTTGGTGCAAGGATAAACAAATAGATTGGTGGAACAGATAAGGTCCAGCAATAGATGTACACGTATATTAGATTACTTGATTGGTTACCTGATTTGCAATAAGGGTGCCATTGTAATTCAGTGGAGAAAAAAATCGCTTTTCAGTAAACGGTGCTGGACAAATTGGTATCTGTTGGGGAAAAAACAGAAATCGTGAACTTGACCTTATACCACACATAAAAATTAAAAGTGGATCATAGATTTGAATGTGAAAGGCAGAACAATAAAGCTTCTAGAATATAACAAAGGAAAATGATCATGGAGTAGGCAAGATTTCTTAAACAAGACACAAAAAGCATTAAGAAAAATGAAGGAGATAAATTGGGCTTCATTAAAATTAAGAACCTCTGTTCACCAAAAGACATAATTAATAGAGTGAGTGGGAAAGCCTCAGATGGGGGAAGATATTCATAATACATATACCTGCCAAAGGACTCATATTGAGTGCACATAGATCTATGGATATTAAACATCTATGAATCAATAAGGATAAGACATATAATCCAAATTAAAACTGTAGTGAGGGGACAGTACAAACCCAGAAGAATGGCTAGGATTAAAATATTCAACATTCAAAAGTGTTGATGAGATTGTAGAGTAGCTAGAGCCCTCATACATTGCTGATGGGGCATAAACTGGTGCGACCACACTGGAAAACTGTTTGTTGGTATCTATTAAAGCTAAACATACTTCTATCTTTTCCTATTTTATGACCTGGCAATTCTACTTCTAGGTATATAGATAAGAGAAATGTATGCATGTATCTACCAAAAGGCATATAAAACAGCGTCTTTAGTCATAATAGCCCCCAACTGGAAACACTATAAATGTCCAACAAGAGAAGAATGTAAAAGCAAATTGTAGTATAGTCATAAAATGGAGTACTACTCAGCAATAGAAAAGAAAGGACTGAAATACACAATAACATGGATAAATCTCAGAAACATTTTGTTGTACAGGAGAAACCAGACACAAAAGTGTATACGCTGTGAGTCAATGTGCATGAAGTTAAAGTCAGACAAATATAATCAGTGATGATAAAAGTCAGAGTAGTAGTTATCGTTGGGGTAGGTATTGAACTGGGAAGAGACATGGGAATTTTCTGGAGTGACAGAAATGTTCTATATCTTGGTCTGGGTGGTAGTTACAAAGGTTGCATACATAAGTAGAAAATTTAGATGTACAGTTAAGAATGTACACTTTACAGCATACAAATCTACCTTAAAAAAGGAAAAAATAAACCTGAAAGAGGAAAGAATATATTTTTAATTACCATGTTTCTGTCCTAGCCCTTTAGGAACAATAGATAACCAAGATTGTACTGAGAAGTATTTGGCTATTTTCTGTCCTGCTGAAGGCCTAGCATCACACAAAACAAAACAAAATGGAAATAGTGACTCTTAGGTTGACCTTCTTGTGTCCTGTGAGAAGTGGCATAAGTTTCAAATTCTTTTAATTTTAGGGCTTTTTCCAAGAGAGGGCAGAGGACAGGAAGTTCGTTCATCACACCTTGGCATATAAAGAAAGACGAAAAAAACCTTATCCATAAAGATCTCACAGCACACGGAGGATGCGGTGCCCAGAGCACTTTGGAAACACAGAGGGGAGTCAATGAAGCGCTGCATAGAACAGCTCCCGGGCACAGCCGTGTAGTCAGATAACCCGCACGTGGGAGGCACTTGTGTTAGCTTCTATAATTCAAATCTTAGGTTTTTGATAAAGTCAATAGAGTCTGTGAATAAACTGGTGAAGAATTATTTGGCCTTATTTTAATCTTTGGGCAAGTGTGTTTGTGTGTGTGTGTGTGTGTGTGTGTGTGCATTACAAGGAGAAGAGGACTATATATTAACATGATCCTTTTTTATCCCTTCTGCTGGATTTCGGGGGGTCATAAATAATAGCCTGTTTTTGTCCCTAGCCCTTGTCAGCAAGGGCCCCAGAGGAGAGTCAAACCCTTCTGTTGGAGAAGTCATGGATGTTTTGCCAGAGAAAGTCTGGTGCTCTAGGAAAGAGATGATTCTAACTAAGTGTAATTAAAGAGGCAAGGGGACTGGAACAGCCATTATTTGGAAGTCAGAGGGAAAACCCAAGGAGAGCGAATGAAGACTAATGGTATAATGCTATCCCAAAGCGGAGTTTCTAGCATTGCCTGAATAATACATAAACCTGTAATTAAGATTTAAGATGATGCTGTGGAAAATGTTCTTTTGGGCCAGAGGAATTCAATATTTCTTGTGGTCATTAAAGGCAAGATGATCAATCATCTTTTCACTCTCTATTGGAAGCAAAAGCGTGGTAACTTAAACCACAAAGAAAGTGCTGAGGCATTTAGAAGGAAGAACTGAGGTTGTCGGGGTGGTGCTAGGAGGATAGAAATTCCAGACTCACAGGAGTCTTGGTTAGTCCCTTCAGCTGAAATCTGTGACAAGACTCCAAAGAGTTGTGACTCAGTGTGTGTGGAGAAAATTGACCTGGGAGTTTTGAACTTTTAAGAGTTTTTCTTATGAAAAGATGGTCTACATATTTTCTGGCCCACCAATCTGCATTTTTGAGCACAGATTTTAGGTTTGAGATCTTTGCACTGAAAGGTGAGACTGTTCAAGCTGTCAGGATTGAGTTCTGTGAAATAACTGAGTGTGGACCCTGAATAGATCCCAATTCACCACTGTGAGGAAGGTGCAGGGTGAGTTGCAGAGTAACGGGGATTGGAGTTGTAGTAACAGAGACAGGAGTTGTAAAAATTAATCAGCTCACCTACCTCTTTTAACATACAAGGAACCAGAGTAAATTGTCCTGGGTTACATAGCTAGTCAGTGGTTGAGTTTGAGCTTGAATTCAGGTTTCCTGACTCTGCACTTAGTGTCCTGCCCATTTTGCACAATGTAGCACAAAGGGATGGTTTCCACCAGGATGCTCTTCAGTGCAGGAGTCATCATCTCTGTCATCAAAAGGCATTTGCAGGTACTGTCAGTTTGGGAGGCTGAGGTGGGGGGATCACTTGAGGCCAGAAGTTCAAGACCGGACTGTGCAACACAGCGAGGCACTGTCTCCACAAAAAATAAAATAAAATAAAAAATTAGCTGGTCATGGCTGTGAGAGCTTGTAGTCTGAGCTACTCAGGAAGCTAAGGTGGGAGGATCACCGTAGTGAGCTATGATGATGCTACCATACTCCAGTCTAGGCAAAAGAGACGCCGTCTTAAAAAAAAAAAAAAGGCATTCGCCAGTGCCGTATTAGCTTCTAGTAAGTGGTGATACTGTGCAGAAATGGAGAGAACCATAGACACCTTTTTTTTTTTTAGGTTACAGGTTTAGGGAATAGAATTTTATTGATTTCAATAAGCTATGAGATATAGTTTATATATTGTCAATAAGGAAGAACATGGAAAACTTCCTTCAGTTTTGTTTGTCTGATTATGTTTTTATTGTACCCTCATTCTTTAATGACAGCTTGGCCGCATTTAAAATACTGGAATGGCAGCTCCTTTCCCTTAGCACTTCGAAGATGTTATTGAATTATTTTCTTCTGCCCTTACCATTGTCTGTTATCAGTGTAATTAATGTCACTTTATACATAATTGGCTTTCTACTCTGGATTTTTCACTTTTTGTCTTTGGTTTCTTGTAGTGTCACCATGAGGGTTTATGTATAGTTTTGGCTGGGTTAATTCTGCTTGGGACTTCTTGTGATTCCTGGAACCAGGGTTTCGTCTTTCACCAACTGTGAAAAATTTGCTGCAACTATCCGTTTTAATATTGCCTCTGTCACATTGCCTCCATTCTCTCCTTCCCTGTCTCTTATCAGACACATGTTGAGCCGCCTTAGTCTCCCCTCCATTTGGCTTAACCTCACTTCCGTGGTTTGCATCTCTACCTATTCCCCTTCCACCCTCGATCATTTCTTCACGTCTATCTTCCTCTTAACCCATTTTCTCTTCAGATTTCTAATCTGCTGCTTTACCCGTGCAATTGCGGTTGTTTATTTCCCAGAGTTCTATGTGTTACTTCAACAAATAGCTTTGTCCTTTGTTTCGATGGCTGGGAGGACTTTGGACTCTTTTGAGGCTCCCAGCTTTGGTTGGCATCTCTCCCAATGTGTCTTGCTCAGGCGCAAGGCTCATGCTTGTCTCTTTATAGCTGTTGAAATGCAAATCTTCTCACCCCCCACTTGCTGCTCTCAGGGAAGTTTCAGCTCCCATTTGTGACCTCACATGCAGGGAGGCAGCCATGGGAAAGTAGAGTCAGAGCTGAGATGATGCACCCACAAACTAAAGAGCATCAAAGATCACCAGCAGAGCACCAGACCTTGGGCAGAATCGAGAATCATGGGACAGTCTCTGTCACAGCCTAACTCGGTCCGTTTGTGCTGCTATATAACAAAATCCTGGCTAATTTATAAAGAACAGAAATTTCTTCCTCACAGTTCTGGGGCTCAGGAAGTCCAAAATCAAGGTGCCAGCAGATTCGGTGTCTGTGAGGGGCATGGTCTGTGCTTCCAAGATGGCATCTTGCTGCTTATCCTCCTGAGGGAAGGAACGCCGTGTTCTCATGTGGTAGAAGGTAGGAGAAGAGGAGTGAACACTGCTTCACGCCACTTTTCTAAGGGGCCTTGGTTCCATTCTTGAGAGAGGAGCCCTCATGGCCTAATTGCCTTTTAAAGGCCCCACCTCTTAATGCTGTTTCATTGGCCATAAAATTTCAACACCTGAGTTTTAGAGGAGACACATTCAAACTATAGCACAGCTCTTAGAGGGAACCAACCTTGTTAACACTGTGATTTCAGACTTCTAGTCTCCAGAATTGTGAGAAATTTCTGTTGTTCTAAGCCACCCTGTTTGTGGTATTTTGTAATGGCAGCTCTAGCAAACTAATAAGTAGGTAGATAGGTAAACAGGAAGAAAGGTAACAGGAAAATAGATAGATAGGTAGGTAGGTAGATAGATAAGCAGATAGATAGATATAACTTGGGTTAAATAAAGAAGAAAACAGGAGAGATGAAGAAGTCGAGGCTATGTTCTTATTGATAAGAATGAATGCTAAGGCTGTATGATTTACTATGATCTATGGAATTGCTGTTTGCAAAGTCCAAAACAAGTTACCTGCTTTGACTTGCATTAAATAGAGAAAACCCATAGTAGCCCTTGGTACCAAAAGACACATGATGCACCTTGTTTTCCCTGGATAACACCTGTCTGGTGGTCCAGATTTCAGTGAGGCCCGCTGGGCATGCCAAAGGGCCATTACAGAGTGGGTGTGGGAGCAGCAGACAATTTCCATTTCCCCAACAGTATTAGAAAATTGTTACCAAAACACAGTGGACTGAGGTTACATTAGTTCGGGTTTTTGGTGGGACTGAGCATTCAGGTGCTGCCCTTTGGTATGTGCTGAGGAGCAGAAACAGCCAATATTGACGTAGCAATGGGGGAGGAGTGGTTATGAGGATGTAAGCTTACAACCTCATGAAGTTGACCTTCTAATGCCAGCAGCTTCTGGGTTTGGGATTGCCGCTCTCCTGTTTGGGCAGTGGGCAGTGTTGGGAGTCTATCCTTTACATCTTGTCTATTTTATAGAACTCTCTGGGGACTTCTTGCAATTTCCAGATAATTTGGTTGTGTCTACCTTAACCAGACAACTAATTTGTTGTGGGAAATTAAATAATGAAAAAGAGCATAGCGTCTGTTTTACATCTCATTAAGCACCGGAATTCCTGACAATATGGGCTGAAATTGTCCCAAATCTTATTCATTACTGACTTGTTCTTAGTCCAATCTAATTTTGGTCCCGATTCTGATTTTTTATTCCATTCTCATGTTTATGATGCCATTCCTGCCTTAGGGCCTGGGGTGGTGTCTGTGTTTTCTGACTTTTTGGCTTGGGTCCTTTCTAAGTATTTGCATCTTTGGCTTATTCTGCTACGGCATTCTTTGTGTAGGACCCCTCACCCTCTGGGCACAAATCCTGGCCGACCCAGCTGGCCTAGCCCTGTCTTTTGAGTAACAGTGATAAAACAGAAGATCCGACTAAGCACCAAGGTAGGATAGATGTGAAATTCCAAAGTGTGGTGCCAAATCACCTTGGAGCAAATTTTCACAGGAAATGTCAAGAAATGGTTCCATGACCCCTGACCCCCTTACCCACTTCAAGGGTTGGAAGAATAGGAGGATTTGCACAGAGGTTTCTTTGGAGAGAGCTGTTGCTGTGAATGCTCCTTTTTACATTAAGGCCTGTGAAGGTGGCATCCACAGGTGCTCTCAGGGAAATGGTGATGTGCTGGGCATCATCATTTAAGGAGCCACTGTAGACTGGGTGTGACTCCAACTTGGGAAATCCAGCCGGGGACAGAAGGGCACTACTACCTTGGGATCAGCCTGCCCTCCCAGAGTTGTCAGGACAAAGGGTGTGTGCGTGTATTCTGAGGACCAGATGTGGGCCCTGTAGGAGGGAGAGCCGGCTTGGGGTTTTCAAAAGGCCTGCACAGAAGGGCAGAGGGACTGAAGCAGCAGGGCCAGGGAGGGCAATTCTGCTTACTGGGGGCTAAGGAAGAAGTCACAAGGGCACGGAAAGGGTAAAATGGTGTGACCTGCAGGAGTGAGAGTCTCAGCATGTGAGTTCTCATGACGGAATTTTCATGGAGTCAATCGAAGTTGAAGAAAACCGAAACATTCCTCCCTAAAATACTGGGGATTTTGGTTAAAGTTAAAACGTTGAAACACAAGGGCACACTCTGCCCCTCGTCTCTGCCTTAATCATCCTAGAAGCAGAGCTCAGAGACAGCAGTGCCAGAGGATTCAGGAGCAGACTTTACTCACCCCATAAATTTACCTCAACACACTTTCCCACCTTTTGGACGCCTGAAGATACTCTGTGCTTTGTCTTGTCACTATATAGGATTTATGGCTCTCTGTTAAAATACTATTTAAGCAAGGCCCCTAAGCCACTGCCTTGAGAGAGAAATGCTTTTGAGTTGAGGCCTGTCGCTGGTGACAGGCACAGCACGTTAGTAATCTTCTGCCTGGTTTTCTTCTGTCAATCTGACTTTTGTTTTCAGGAGAGTGTCTCAACTAAGAACCTATAAAGGAAAAGAAAAGAAATTATGTTTTCTCCCCTACAAAGTGTCCCGTGAATGTGAGAAAGATTTGGTTTAAATACTGTCATCCTAGAGCCAGCCTCGGTGAGGGAGGGGAGAGATGGCATGTTAAATTGAGTTTATAGTATTGATTAACTGGTGGGCTGAATAGCCTGATTTCTCAAGTGTGACTCTGTGTGTGTGTGTGTGTGTGTGTGTGTGTGTGTGTGTGTGTGTGAGAGAGAGAGAGAGAGAGAGAGATAGAGAGAGGGAGGGAGGGAGAGAGGGAGACTTAAAGTGATCTTTGTACCATTAGCTAAAAGAGGAGAAAAGTCATGGGTTTGCCAAAATCTTTATTCAGGGGCTAGAGAAAAACTTTCCCTACTGAATAAAATGTCAAGGGACAGTGAGAAACTAAATAAAGTTATATTTTGATTACTTCCAAGTGGTATGTGTTCTGATTACCAGTTACCTTTGTGCAATGGTGCCTCTTTCAAGGGCAATGCTAGAGAGAAGTTTCCCAGAGACTTTGGAGTCAGAGGAGGAAGCAGGAAAAGGCATTCATGGCCTTAAACGATTAGGGCTTTTCGGGTACTGCTGATGGGGTTACAAATTTCCATAACTACCTTTCGCTTCGTAACAATTTTTTACAAGTCAGTACGTGGCAACTGGGCACTGATTTCTCTGGTGGTTTATGATGGGGGTTGACACATAGCCATCACTTACCTGTGCCGAGTACTGGCATTGAAGCCGCACAGCACTACAGCAGACAGCCATGGTTCTCAAAGTAGTCCCTGGAATGTGTGAAAATGTGAATTATTGAGTCCTATCCCAGACCAACTGACTCAGAAACTGAGAAGCTGGGCCCAGGCTCTTCTGATGATTCTGATACATGATAAAGTTTAAGAACCACTGCACAGAGGTTAAGCTTCTGGGCTTTGGTGCTAAATAGCTCCCTTTTGAATCTTGGCTCTGCCAGGACAACTGTGTAACTTTGGACAAATTCCTGAATTTCGACATTAGTTTGCTAATCTGGAAAATGAAGATAATAATTTTTATTCTCCATTGGAGTAGTGTCAATATTAAACGAGGTTTAAAATAATTGCAAAGCCCTTTAGTATGATCTCTAGAAAATGGACTTACTGAATCCTCACTGAAATGTTATGAGTAAGGATTATTATTCCTTCTTAAGGTTGCCAGATACAACAAATAAAAATGCAGGATGCCAGGTCAAATTTGAATTTCAGATGACAAATTGTGTACTGTTGCATTTTTCTTTGTGCTTAGCTAATAGTGCACAAGACGTACTTAATACTAGAAAATTACTCATTGTTTAAGAGCAATTCAAATTAACTGGATAGCCTATATTTTGTCTGGCAACTTTATTACTAGGTTTCAGATAAAAAATGAAGCTTAGACAGGTTGAGTAATTTGTCCAAAGTCACAGGGTTAGCGACATAATTGGGATTAGAACCCAGGTGTGTCCCAGTTCAGCACCAGATTCTTCCTACAGTTGTCTGATCCCTCATCCTCAGCAACTTGTGGGACCAATGAATTCTCTGGAAAGACTAATTTTCTTCTCTTTTTAAAACTTATATTGGAGTTGTGGGCAAATAGGTAGAAAGGACTGTGTGGTGTTGCATTTTCCTATATACTTTTCTAATGTCTAAAATTCTAACCAAATTCTTTGACTTTCCTTAGGTGAATATGGGGCAAATCCATAGATTACCATATGGAGTTTACAGCAGTGTTTAGCCCATGTAGTATTTATTGAACAGTAATTTTTCTCTGTGTTTCTTTCTTTTGTAGTCATCCTCAGATGTTTCTACAGTTTCTAAAGAAATTTTTTTTCAAATTATTCAAATGAACCAAGTGTTACTGAAAGTTTGGTACTTGTCCCCACAGCCAAATGAAGAACAAGGACAAGTGGTTTGAGGGAAAGGAAAGAGTTTAGTAATTTTCTGGCAAATGAGGAGGATGGCAGACTATTGTCTTAAAGAGCAATCATCCTCCCTTTAAGAAGAAATACAGCTTTCAAAGGGGGTTTTCAGCTTCGGGCTATTGCTGGTTAACTATGGCATCTCCAGTGAAGATGATCTCATGACCTCTGTCCAGACGGTTCTGTTGAGCCATCTCCTGTGGTTTAAGACACGAAGAACAAAGAACATTTTTCTGCCCCTTTGATTACTGGCCTTGAGCAGGAATGCAGGTTTTAATTCCTCAGAAAGAGAGTGTGTGTGGGGGGCAATATTAAAGAGATAACTTGTAATACATTTTGCCCCTTTTCAGGCCCTCACTTCTGTTACAATAAGAACCTCATGTGAGAGGTGCCCACCCTATACCCGGAGGAAGGATCATCTGTGTCCTCGAAGGCACAGAGATGCTGAGAGGAATGTGAAAAAACAGGGCTTGCTAAGTGTCCCCCAACTTATTATTAGGTCATATCCCCTTCATCCAATCGCATTCCCCATAAACTCTCTACTTTTCATCAAACCTAGAATAAAAATATACAAATTTACCTTTTTTTGTCTTCATTTTTAAAGGCTCCCATGTCACCTAAAATTGTATTAAATACATTTGTATGTTTTTATCTTGTTAATCCATCTTTTATTATAGGGGCTTCAGCCATGAACCTAGCAATGGATGAGGAAAACAAATCTTTCCGTTCTAGCAGTGATTTCTTTAAAGAGCCCTAAATTATCATCTTTTAAATTTGTAAATTATTATATATCACATTCAAAAAATGATATGGACACTGATACCATTTCTAGCAGGTCCACTATTTTTTAGGTGGCAAACAACATCAACAGCTGGCCACTATAGTGTCATTTAGAGCTGTGATACTATAACGCACACATGTGGTCTTCCTCCATTTCCTGACAAACAGCTCCTAACACCCCCGGAATCCTGGGAGTGTTAAGAGTGGCTTTTTTATGCTAATGAGATGACTGGTGGTTGGGGGCCCCTGGGTAGCTTCAAGCTAAGGGCCGGTCACCGGAAGAAAAATGCATGGTTACAGCGTTGTGACTTTCAGCCCCACCCCCCAACCTCTGGGAAGGGGAGAGGGGCAAGGGGTTGAAGGTTGAATTGATCACCAGTAGCCAGTGATATAATCAATCATGCTTACGTAATGAAGCCTCCATAAAATTCCAAAGGCAGGATTTAGGGAGCTAACTGATATCTGAACACATGGTGGTTCCTAGAGGGTGGTGTGCCTGGAGAGGGCATGGAAGCTCCGTGCCCCTTCCCACCTACCTTGCCCTGTGCATCTCTTCTGTCTGGCTGCTCCTCTGTATCCTTTGTGATATCCTTTATAACGAATGGGTAAATGTAAGTAAAGTGTTTCCCTGAGTTCTGTGAGCCGCTCTCACAAATTAATTGACCCTGAGGCAGAGATCATGAGAAACCCGGTTTATAGACGGTCAGTCAGAAGCACAGGTCATAGCCTGGGGTTTTTGATTGGCATCTGGAGAGAGGGCAAGTCCTGTGGGATTGAGCCCTTAACCTGCGGGATCTGAACCTACCTCCAGGGAGATAGTGTCAGAATTGAATTACAGGGCACCCAGCTGGTGTCCACTGGAGGATTATTTGGTGTGTGGGGAAATAACCCCTCACATTTGGTGTCAGAAGTGTTGAGTGCTGGGTGAGTGGGAGTAGGAAAGAACACCTTTGGATTTTTTTTCCCATATATTTTAAAAGCAGAATTAATATCAGACTCTGAAAAATAATGGTCTTTATATTACTGGCATTGGGATCCATAATTTTCCAAGAGGTCTCTGTAAACATTTTTCCAGATTCACATAGGCTCAGAATTTGGTAGTCGAATGCCAGAATCCTGGTTAAACTAGCCCAAGAAGTAGTTCTGTTTGCACCGAAGACATTGTGGTACCAGATAAAGTCCCCTCGACATACAGCAGAGCCTTGTCTCCCGCACAGGTTGCTCCGCGTGCGTCCCCACAGCCGCGAGCCACTTGTGGGAGCCGCGCCTCATCTGCTCTGCTCTTCTGCTCTTGCGCCAGCACTTTCTGGCCCCCAAAGCTGCTAGCAGAAGGCAACTCTGCCACCAGGAACACAGCTCTGTCTGTCCTTGGGGATTGTCTCCAGAGTCTCCAAAATCAATGCTGGATTTTTCCGAGGCAAGGAAGCCTTCCCAGCTCCAAGGCACACTGTGTTATCTGGGCCTAGAAGCAACTGGCTTGTCCTGAAAACTGCACAGAAACTCTCTAAACAATGTTCTGTAGTATAATCTTCAACCTCCTAATAATAGGGGTCAACCCAGGAAGCACAAAGAGAAACCCAAAGCGTAGCATCCTCTTCATCCCCCTCTGCAATTTGTCTGGTGTAATATGCCTATGGGAAAACTGTCCTTCTTCAATTATAAAACAAAGTCTGACGTGCCTTCCACTGGACATCGGCATATAGTGTATGTGTGCACGTGTTTGAGTGTGTTTGGAAGATGGAAGTGTTGGCACCAGCTGTGCCTTTTAAAACTGACACCTACCCTGCACACAGTTTACTCCTCCGTAATCTTGCTTTTCATTCTGCAAACCATTTCACTCATACCAGAGAGACTGATCTGTGTCTCTGAGGACACTTGAAAAAGACCAGTGTGTGTCTTTCAAACCAAAGCAAATATAGAGTTTGTAGAAGTCTGAAAAACAAACAGTTACTTTATTTTAAAAAGTCTTCTGGAAAAGGTGGAAACAACCCAAGTGTCCATCAACGGATGAAGGGATAAATAAACAAAATGTGGTATGCACATACGATGGAATATTATTCGACCTTAATATGGAATGAAATGCTGATACATGCTACAACATGGAGAAAACTTGAAAACAAGCTGCGTGAAAGAAGCCAGACACAAAAGGACAAATACTATCTGATTCCACTTAGATGCAGTACCTAAAATAGGCAAATTGATAGAGACAAAAAGTAGAATAAAAGTTACTGGGAACTGAGGTCGGGGGGAGAAGAAGTTATTGTTTAATGGTACAAAGTTTCTGTTTGGAATGATGAAAATGTTCTGGAAATGGATAGTGGTGGTGGTTGTATAGCCTTGCAAATGTACTTAATACCACTAATTATGCACTTAAAAATGATTAAAATAATATATTTTATGTTGCGTATATTTGATCACTACAAAAAAATGAAAAAGAAATCTGTAGGGATTCTAAGAGTAAATACATACTAGTAGAGGCTAACCTGAGGCTTATTTGGTTTTGCTAGATTGTAAACTACCTGAGGACGGGACCTCTGTAGTCGTAAGTGCCACACTTCCTATGTTAGTGTCTTGGACCATGGTAAATAAGACTCAATGAATCTTAGCTGAATTGAATTAGATGCTGACCTGCAGGATTTTTCAATTTAATTCATTCTTGCAGGAGAGGAATAAGTGGATTTTCTGGTTAAATTCAGGGGAATGCTTTTAAAGGCTTGTTTTGTGGGAACAGTTTGTACAGCTTGCCAGTGTTTGACTGCAATCTGGCTACTCGAAAAGCTTGGGAAAGTGCCAGGCAAAGCAATAAGAGAGAGCTGGGAGGTTGAGAGGTGAGTGATCAGGATTCAATCTCATGTGTGGCTCTGGCAAAGGAATGTTCGAAGGTTAACAGCACAAAGATATTGGCTTTGAAAAAGAACATTCTTTGAAAGAATCCAAAAGGTCACAGGAACGAACTTGATTGGAATTGATTGTACAGAATCTCCACTGTGTGAAAAGAGGAGAGAAGTGGAAAGCACTTAGGATGGATAATACTCCTCTTTCACTGCAGGAAAATACAAGTGGCAAAAGCAGCCAATGTTTATAGCGGCTGAACTTTTCCAAAAATTTATTCAAAAAGATTCTTTTCTTGGAGTCTTCCCTTTGACACAAGAGATATCTCTACTTGCAAAAAGGAAAAAAAAAAGTTTTTTCTGGGTGGTTACACTCTTAGGGGAATACAATGCAGCAATAGATTTTATAGATCTATAGATTTTATAGACTGAAATATTATTTTATAATTGGAATTTAACCAAGTAATAAGTTCCACTTTAGATCATTTCTTACAGCTAATGTATCAACATTCTCACTCCTAAAAATTCAATCATTGGCTGAAGTACGTGGAGTTCAAATGAAAGCATCCTCCCTCTAATTATCTCATTTCTTTTAACAGAGGGGTCTGTTGGTAAGGTTTGCAATGCACTCTTATAGAAGATTCTCTTACATTTCCACACATATATGTAAATATAGAAATAGCTTTTATTTTTCCTAACTTTTTTACATAAACTGTATCAAACTCTTTTTCTGAAATCTATGTTTTGTTGGAGTTTTTGAAAGCAGCGAAGTGACAGAGAGGAGGCGAGGCATCGGAATGGAGACCTTGCGTAATCTGCACATTGAACATCCAATGTTGTGGAGTGAGGAATTGCCTGTATTACTTGGATACTTAAGAGAACTGAACTCTACAAGGTGATTTGCGAGCTTTTCATGTGAAAACTGTGGACGTTTATGTGACCACAAAGTAAAAGGAAAAATTCTACACTCAGCACATAAGAAAGTCTTGCCACTTCAAAGTCCCATCTTTATGCTTACATACAAAAACACAGGCAACTTACTTGTTTTTCTTTGTCTGGTTGATACCTTGAGAAATTAACACCTTTTGCATAAGTGTAAAATTTTGCATTTTTCTTCATCCTCTGTTCACTGAAGTGTGGAATCACAGTTAGTTGAATTAATTATCCAAACTAGAACATGCATACTATTAAAGCCAGATATTTTGGAGATCTAAAACCTGGAGAAAATTAAATTAGCTACAGAATTCTCATTTAAGTCATAACCCTCAAATTAGAACTTGGCTGTGCGTATTGTGCAGTGGGTAAGGAAGAGAAGAGGCATTTCCTTTTGAATTATTTTCTAATTACTATGTTACAGACTAAAAAAAATTTGTTAATTTTATAGGTATTTGCGTTTTACCTGCAAAAAACCTTGCTTTAGGGCGTGGCTTGTTTCATTTGTACGAGGCACTCTCTCTTCGAATGTTCGATCTGTACACAGACGGACTGCTGCTGCCATGCCGCCTCTGCTTCTGTCTGCCCGACTCAAACCATGGAGACTCTCCCCGGTTTCCACACCTCCCTGGATCTCAGTCTTCCCCAGAGTTCTAAAGGGCCAACAGGGGGTGGGCAAAGAAGGCTCAAATGTATTTGGGGCCTCGACTCCTACTCGTGCCACATTGGCTTAATTTTCTGTTAAAGAATCTTCTGCATCAGGCAAAATATAAATGCCAATAGTTCATGCATGTCAATTCTCTTGCCTTCCTTTTTCCTACTTCCTGTGATTCCAATATAGGTGGTTGCCAACTTACTGTGCCCTATTTTTTCTAAACAAATGTTGGTTGCTAATGACGAGTATGGTTATTTTTAATAGCTTTAAAAATAGACCTTATCCACCAGGATTTACCAAATGCCTACTTTGTATGAACAACTCAACATTTATTTCCAATTCTTTTTGACCAGGGAAAAATGCATACCTTATACTCTTAGCTTTGAACTTGAGCAGAACCAGATAAGCAAAGAGGTTTGGATATAGCAGGAGACTGGGTGTTTAATGGCTTTCTTTTTTGTCCTTTAGCCAAACTACCTGTCATCAAGGGAGCTGATTCTTGATGAGCTGATTTAAAGCCAAGGTTTAGGAGGCTAGACTGAAAGGCAGATGAAGCAAAACAAGTAAACCTGTTAATGATCTGTGCATATGGAGTTTTATAGCTTCCAAAATGTATCTAATGGCTTTTTTTTGTGAGCCATAGTCTAAAGGATGATGACAAAACCAACTTGGATGGCAAGAAACAAAGACTGTATTAAACCAAGTAGGTTCAGAAATATCTGAAAATGCAAATAACTACTGTATTTGTTAATGAGGTTGCTATTTTTAAAGATACACTAATATAACCAATCTATTTCATAGCACAAGGTGACTTCTTTGTTACTGCTCCTTCTCTTCCTTATTTTTTTTCTTTTTATTGCTTTCTTCCACTCACACATTTTTTCTCCCTTCCTTTTTTTCTGGTAGGCTCTGCTCAGATACCATAATTGGGCTACAAAGGACAGATTAGGAAATGTGCTTGGTTATCCTAAGCTAGTTATTTATAAAGAAGACCTTCTAGCTGGATTCCCAGGGAATTGGGTAAATACTGCTACAATCATAACATCAAAGATCACTGATCACAGATCACCATAACAGATATCATAACAATAAAAAGTTTGAAATATTGTGAGAATTACCAAAATGTGACACAAAAACACGAAATGAGCACATGCTATTGGAAATATGGCGCCAATAGACTTGCTGGACTCAGGGTTGCCACAAACCTTCAATTTGTAAAAAATGCAACATCTGCAAAGTGCAATAAAGGGAAACACAAGAAAATGAGGTATGCTTGTACATAAAAAGATATTCACTGCTACATTGTTTATATCATTAAAAGGTTGGAAGCAGCCCAATAGGGGACTGGTTAAATAGATTTCGGCACATCCACACTACTGAGTATCATAAAGCTGTAGGAAAGAAAGAGGAAACTCCCCAATACCAATATGAAAAGATGTCCAAGATACATTGTTAAATGAGAAAGAGATGGTTCATAAGACTATGTATAATGTGCAGTCTTGTTTAAAAGAAGGATACAAAGAGGAACAAGGATATGTGTTTGCACTTGTTCTTACTAATGCACTGAAAAACTTGGGAAGGAGATAGAAAAGCTAATTGAGAACTATGGCCATCCATCCTACTCTCAGCCTGGACACTGGACACTAAGTACAGAAACCACACCTTACTATCTGCACTAACACAACATTGCTTTTCCACCATCCCCATTACCATTTCTTTACTCTTCTGGGACTGTCCTGCCCAAGCAAATGGTTTGATTGTTCATTATAGGAACTTCCTGAAGGACCCACCAGTTCTTCATTGGAAAGGATCAACAGTTTGTCTTTTAAGATTCTTGGAATCCCACGCTCTCAAAATCCCCACCTCGATGATTCCACTGATCCTGGAGTATTGTATTGTGATTCTTACTTGGTCCCAGTCAAGACCCTACATCAAAATACCCACCTTAAACCATCCTTGCAATTCTCAATAAAGTTTTACTTCACCTTATGCTGTCTGAGACACTACAAAGCTAATGTGATGTTCTCTCCTACTACAGTAAGCAATTCACTAAGCTTGTCTTACCAACAAGCTGTGTTGGTGATATTTTGGTAACCAGCTTTTGATATAATGAGAAGTGGTTACCTGTTTGGGGGGGTATATATGTGTAAGAGTACTACACAGACGATGGAAGAGGGGTGGCGAAAAGGTATAGTTTGTTTTACCTTTTTATTTTTCTTTACGGAAAATTTTTTGTACTGCTGAATCATGTGAATTCATTATCTATTAAAGAGTAAATGAAATTAAATATTATTTTGCATGAATACAAATCTAAAATAAAATTGTGGGTTAATTGTTAAATCACTAAATTTCTTTTCAATACTGTGATTCTATTACAATTTTATGTTGTCCACTAATAAAATCATTTCCAAAATTGGTGCAATATTGTAGATGGCTGCATAGTTTACATACCTATTGTAATGGGATAGCTTTCAAATGCCCACTTCATTAATTCACAGGTGTTTCTAATGCTGATTTCAATTAACATTTGTCAGAGCTAAAAACATAAATTTTATCTAGAGCCCAGCACTGTTTTGACAGTATCGTTTTCAACATTATGACTTTTTAGCATAGACTTGTGGTTTTAATTGGAAAACCAATTACTTTAAAAACTATTCTGCTCCTGCCCTTTAGCATGATTTCTATCAGGAGTCCCATAGTTTTGGAAGATTATAATGATTGTTACGACTGTCAGAAGAATCCAGGGTGTCTCAGAGAGAATTGTGGGTAACTTGAGAGGACTCTGAGGATATTCAGAGTTTAAAGGTCTGTTGTTGCAGTGGAAAGGTTGGAGTAATGTTTTAAGAAAATTCGCATTAACAAAAAAGAAAGAGAAATTTGCAAAAGCAGTGAGAATGAATAGCACAACTGACTTTTGTAGGTTTTTAAAAACAGGATTATAGTTTGTTTTACCTTTTTATTTTTCTTTAAATAATATTTTGAGGGAAGGGACTAGATAAAAAAAGACAGAAGCGACGCCCTGTGAGAGTGTGCTATGGGTAAGCAGGGTAGAAAAGTAAACCTGAGTTTCCTTCTTTTTGTAATCTAAGGGCTGAAAGAAGGAGAGATTAGGCACAGATAATTGAAAACAAACCCCAAATCATTCACATTTATTCTTAAGTCTCCATATCCTTTAGGAGCATCCTTTTTACTTTATTAAATTTGATTGTACAAAGAAATTAATTTTCAAGGTATTGTAGCATAAACTTACATTTGCATAATAATACCGTTTGAATGACATTTACAATTTATCAGGAGCTCTCAAATACATTCTTATTCCTGATAATCATTGCTCTCTATGTATGGCACATTGAACAAAGAATATATTCTTTCTTTCCCTTAATGATGTTTTTTTTCTTTCATCTAATTAATATTATTTGACGTTTACTTACATCTTTCAGATACAAGTAGTTATATTTCTTATCGCTTAACATCAAATTCAATTACATATTCAAGAGAGTTTTTTGAAACTAGTGTCCATCTGTTAAACATACCCTCAGTTGGCTGCATTGATTTAATTTTTTGCTTATGAACCTTTCTTTTCACTCATAATAACTTTGGTTTTTCTAGGTAAATTGACAAAGGCTGACATTTTTATATCGGCATATGGGGATTGAAATTTCTAAAATGTAGGTATTCAATTTTCCTTTGTGGTTAGAGAAGTGCTTAGGTTGAAATTCTCTTTATCCTGCCATTGATTCTGACAAAACTTGGAGCACTGGGGTCCCCCTTTAGACAAAAGAACGTCCACTGCTAGTCGGGTCTGAGCATGCCTACAAGCCAGGTCAGGCAGCCTGCCAGGAGAGCATTTGCATGAAAGACTGGGGTGACTTTTGGAAGAGAACTCATCCTCAGGGAAGGAAGAATTTGAAGGCTACCTAGAGGCTGTCCATCAGCTGTTTCCTCCCCAGGCCTCTGGATATAGCTCTGCTTCTTTGATCATAGGAGAGAGGTTGGTAAAAGCAGACAAATACATGGACACAGGTTATCATTGTAGCTCCGGATCTTGGTGTACCTGCTGGGAAGTGACGGAAATGTCTTGCAGACACCACTGGTTTTGGGTAATTGAGATGGCACTGCCTGGTGTCCCCTCTGGAAGTGAATAAAAGCTGAAGTAGTATTTATTTAATATGTGGTGGTTAACAGTGCCTAACACTGTGCTTTGTGAGACGATTCCCTGGTGTCTCCCAGAAATAAATGTGGGAGACTTCGTAGAAAGCAGAGGTCCTGCATCGGCAGGTGAGGGCTCAGAGTAAAACACTAGTTAAGATGGATTTATTGTGGTGAAAAGAAAATTGTTTAGATGACATCCATTTCTTAGTATGGGAGGTAGGTTGGGCTGACATGCACTGGTCTTTCTACATTCAAAATTAGAAAGATTTCAGAACTGGAATCTTGTACTCACTGGATTTGGTGAATGAGATACCCTGTTAACACTGGCTTTAGTGCTAGGCTAACAAACTCCGAACTGTTTATCAGTCATTTCTAACAAAGAGCTGTAGCTCCTTCTCAGAGTGATTTCGGTGGAAGTGGTAGTAAACTCCCAGGTAGCTACAGAAGAGTAATGTGGTTTCTTAAGGGAATACGTAGAGGGCAATTCAATTCACCCACCCAGAGCATTCACAGGGATTTCCGCGGAGCACAACTCCAGTGAGGAATCGTTAAGGGTTCTTCAGGTGGAGGCAAGAGATGCTGATTCTAACTTGAGAAAGAATTATACCGCAAATGCTATTAAAATAGCTTCTGAATTTTTACAGATTGAAGGAACATAGGGTCTCTTTAAGTGCAGACCTTTCTCACTTCACAGCTTGAAGTTCTCAGCTATTAAACAAAGGCACCTACCTTTTATATCCATGGGAAAAAGTATTCAGATCTCCAAATACTTGGTGAATGAATGAGTAGCCGTTGATCTCTGAGGGTTTAGTCCAACTTTGCGATATGTGAAATCATAACAAGAGGCTTATCTTTGCTGTGTTTGTTTTAGAAAACTTCTGTTTCTCAGAAGCGATTGAGGCTGATTTAGGTTCTGTTGTGCTTGGGCTTGAAGAGAGGAGGTGGACTAGAAGGCAATGATTTTTATCCTCGTGCTGTAGCTAGTATTTTCCTAATAAAACCGAACTTCTATGCACTTCTAACCCCCAGGGCCCAGAAGCTCTGTCTACCCCAGGAGGCAGGGAGTTGGAATTTGGGTCAATTTTTGTTTTTTTTTCTTCATGTCCTGGTATGGCTGGAAAAAACCCCCAAATCTACTCTTAACTTCATGTATTTATTTATTGAAATGTAGTAGAAGTAGAGACACTAAGATAGTATTGTCAAAATGCAAAATAGAAGGTTGGCCAAAGATGGATTTACTTATGAAGCCTTAGTCTTTCTACGCTTAAGACAACCTTTTCTCCTCACTCATTTATTCATTTCTTCAACAGATATTAATTTAGCACGTACTATGGGCCAGGAACTATGCTCTGTGTGTGTGTCTACTGTGGGAGTATTTACAGCTAAAAACAAAGGAGACATGGTCTCTGCTCTTACGGAGCTTTCAGCCTAGCAAGTGAGGCAGGCAATTAAGGACTTTGTAAGTGGCAGCATGCTTTGGGAGCACAGCGCTAAATCAACTTAGCTCAACATATCTGAAGCTAAACCTTTCATCTACCTCCCTATTTTCGCACCCTCTGCTCAATTCTGCGATGATAGTTTTATTTCTTAGGGGGCAATGTGTTAAAGCCATCCTCGATTCCTCCTTCTTTCTCACCCCGGTATCTCATCAGTCACTGCATATATCCATTTTTTAAATTGAGATATGGCAATTTAGTCAACAAATATTTTGGTATCTTCTCTTTATAAAATATTCTTCTCAGGAAACGTTGCTGTATTCCTTTCTTTCTATTAATACTGCCTAGTTTGATTGAGGGTTACTACGTGCCAGGCACTGTTGTAAGGACTTAATCCTCACAACGATATATTATTTAATCTTCATGACAACACTTTGAGATAGGTGCTGTTACTATCCTTGTTTTACAGATGAAGGAATTTAAGAAGAGACAGGTTATTTTTGGTATTTCATGTATATATGAAATGTATATATATGTATATATATATTTATCCAAGTTCACCAACTAGTAAATGGAAGATCTAGGCTTTGAAACCAAATGGTCTGACTCTAGAATCCATGCTCTTAACTACTATGCGATACTACCTTTCCTATGCCTTGGCTATATCTTGCTAAGACCTGTTTTAAGAGACTGATGGCATTATGCCATGTCTCTCTGCCTCCAAATTCTCCCATTCTAATCTCTTATTTTCTTCATATAAAATTAGTCTTCTTGAAACCACACTTTAAGTCCCTCTCTAGCTCTAAAATTCTCACAAGCATTTCAGCACTTATAGAATAACATGTAAATCATCTAATGAAAAGCTAAAATTTATAAAATACTTCCTACGTGCATAGATAACCATCAATAGGAATAATCTCAGTCACTCCACACAACAGCTCTGTTGTGTGGGAGGCAGACTGGGGATATGCCCCAGTGACCCCATCTTCCTGGTATTTATGCCCTTGTGTAATAATCCCTTCCCCTTGAGCATGGGTTGGACTTACCACCTTGCATGTAATGAATCGGATACAACAGAAGTGGTGAGATGACACTCTCAAGAATAGGGAGTTTTGAATAATTTGTTACATAGCAATAGATAACTGATATACCTTTGAAGTAGGAGTGTTCTCATCATCATTTTACAGATAGAAAAATGAAGTTTAGTTGAGTAATGTGTTTAAGATTACTTGGTGGCAGACCTTGGCTTTGAATTCAGGATTGTCTGAGCCATGTATTCATCCCACACTAGATTCTGTCTGAAGCACTTTACAGCATTAATTCATTCAATACCTACAACAATCCTATGATGTATTCTTTTTTTTTTGAGACACAGTCTCACTTTGTTGCCCGGGCTAGAGTACCGTGGTGTCAGCCTAGCTCACAGCAACCTCAAACTCCTGGGCTCAAGCGATCCTCCTGCCTCAGCCTTCCGAGTAGCTGGGACTACAGGCATGTGCCACCGTGCCCAGCTAATTTTTTCTATATATTTTTAGTTGTCCAGCTAATTTCTTTCTATTTTTTTTAGTAGAGACCGGGTCTAGCTCTTGCTCAAGCTGGTCTCAAACATCTGAGCTCAAACGATCCACCTGCCTTGGCCTCCCAGAGCGCTAGGATTACAGGCGTGAGCCACCGCACCCGGCCCAATATTAGCTTTTGAAAGTATTGTTTTATTGTTTGCTCTGAAGCTTTTGTTCTTAAAATTTTTACTCTCAGATATTTATTTTAAGGAGCATGGCAAAGGATATAGTTTAGTAGAGCTTGGTTTTTTTTGGAGTCAGCAAGACAGAGTTGAAATTCTTACTTTACCATTTACTCGCTGTGTGGTGTCAGACAAGTTACCTAATGTCTTTGTGCCTCAATTTCCTCTAGTGTACAAGAGAGAAAACATGCCCAACTCAGAGAGCTGGTGGATTTGTTGAATGAGACACAAAATTTGTAAAGTACTTAGTAAAGTGTCTACCAACAGAAAGCTCAATAAATGATGGCATATGAATGTACTATCCTGTTTCTGACTCTTTTGAACCAAAATAGTCTAAAGGACAATAAGATTATGGGTAAGTTTGAAGACAGATTACTCTTTTTTATTATTTTGCATTGACAAATCATAATTGTATCTATTTATGGAGCACAATGTGCTGTTTTGATGCATGTATACAATGTGGAATGATTAAATCAAGCTAATTAACATATCCATCATCTCCCTTACCTAACATTTTTTTGTGGTGAGATATTTGAAATTTATTCTCTTAGCAATTTTAAAATATACATTAACTATAATCTCCGTGTTGTATAATAGATCACAGAGACTTACTTCTTCTCTCTAACTGAAACCTTATACCCTTTGAACAGCATCTCCCTGTTCTCCCTCCCTGCCAACCCCCAGCCTCTGCTAACCACCATTCATTCCACTCTCTATTGCTATGAGTTTGACTTGTTTAGGTTCCACAAAGAAGTGAGATCATGTGGTATTGGAAGACAAATTACACTTGAAATATCACTAAACATCCTCATTCTCCAACTTTCCTCCTGCAGCAGGTTGCTTGGCATTTGCCGAAGAATCACTATAGCTGGGATGAGGCAGTGATGAACGACCTACGTCTGAGCCTCCATTCTACTTCCCTTCTGCAGTGGCTGCTCTGTCCCTCGCAGGGCTCCGGGGCCTGCTGCTCCAGGATAGCCAGTGGCCTGAGCTGACCCATCGGTTCTGCAGCAGCCGGTGGGGCCTCTCTAGAGCCACCTGGTGGGCAAAGTCCACCCGTGCACCGTGGCATGGGGTGGAGAGTACAGTACTTGCCCATTACTGTGCCTTGGGGCTAGAATGTGGCGGAATTCAGACAGAGCCAGTGGGGACATTCAGACTCTTGAATTCGAGGTATTAAAATATGCACCTGACAGTTCCCCCTGACTTTTCACTCCATCCCCCATCATATACCCTTATAATTGTGGCACATAAAAGAAAACAAACACTCTAAAGTCAAGGAACTAGAAATCTGCTGGGAGTTTGGCAGAGATAATGCATGAACAGGGAAATAGCTGAACAAGCATTAGACAACAGTACTCTGTTTAGTTGACGAGTGTTGCTGATTGGGCAGTGTGCTAGGTATCAGGATGTAGAGACAAAAACATGATCTGCTCTCAAGGAGCTTATAGTCTAGAGGGGGAGAGAGGAATAAAGCAGGAGTTAAAATAGAAATGTTGAGTCTCATGGTAGCACTTTCGTGGGTATTTAGCTGATGACAATAGCTGAGAAGTCATAGTTTAGTACAGAATAAGAGCTACTATGAAAGAGACCAGTAATTCCTGGAACTTGAGGAGACAGAGAGACTGCAGGGTGTACCGGGCAAGGAAGGCTTGCGGTGGGCTTTGAAGGATACACACAGTTTAGGAAGATAAGGGAGAGAACTTCTCCCTGCCGGCTGCTGGTCCTTGCAGCCAGACAGGTGTGAGGCAGAACAGGCCTCAGCAGGAGGTAAGATGGTTTCAGAGCAAGCCTGCAAGGGAATGGAGGGAGCTGCTGGGCAGCCCTACGTGGGTCAGCGGACCTGGTTCCAGTCGCAGGCCTGATATTAACTACGATGGTTCGTACTAAATCTCTTCACTTCTCTGGGTCTCTCTTCCTTATCTTTAAAAGGAGTGGGTTGGGCTAGGTGATCTGCAAATCCTTTCTTGTGTTCACATCTATGATTGTGTCACTTGGAACATGTGGATAATTTGAATGATGAGAATTTCAATGAGGCTTGTCAAAATTTAGAAAATACTATTTCTTTTCATTTCAGAGCGAGCAATATGGGAGAATATGCAATATCCTCTTAATTTTATGGTTTTAGATACTTCTTTGCACTAGGAAATTTGTTTTTAATGTCTTGCAAATGTTTCACTGGCATTTCCTCCTACTCATTATGTATTTCGGAAGGGACATTTCTCCCCCACATATCGCTGGCTCTTTTGTGCTGTTTTTGTACCCTAGGAGCCAGTCATCAATTATGTTTCTCCACAGATGTGGAGAAATACCTCTGACTTGCGGTTCTATGAATCTGTCGCTTGGGTGGAATGTTCTCAATCTGGTCTACACTGTGACAGACACACTGTGTTTTAGACTTCTTGGCCCAGAGACTTTGTTTCAATTTTGAAAAGGCTGTATGTCATATACCAAAAACTGCTAAGGGCTGGGGATTGACTTGGCTGCCTGTACAAAAATATACCCTGCTCGCAGTGGTGGAATTGAAATTAGAATTTTTGTCTAAGAATGAACGCAGGAAGAAATTCTGTTATTTTATCAGAGTACTTTTCTTCGGTGGCATAAAAGCCTACGTCTACACAAAATCAAATAAAGTGAAGATCTATCCATTATACAACTATTCTAATCTTTGTAGATAAACAGAATTCTGGAGACCAAAAAGTTGAAAATCTTGTAGTCTTATAACTGGAATACCCAGATCAGTTGCTTGCATTGATGAAATTTAATGGATAATGAATAAAACTCTACTTCTTGTTTTGTGTGGCAGTTTAAAGCGAGTCACATGACTTATTTTTTTCTGCAGTTCAGACAGAAGTGGGAAGCGGTTTCATTTAAATGTTGATAAAAAGACCATCTTTGGTTCACCAGGTTTTTTCACTTTCTCTCCTGCAGTTCTGCAGGCTTGAGAATGGTGGCGCTGCCGCCCCATTCTTGTCTTTTAAAAAGCGAGCGCTCAGGGATCTCACCTCTCTGGAGCACTGGTAATATTTGCAGCGAGGTAAAGCAAGAAGAAAGTGCCATTCAATACCACGACTCAGGACACAAGCTGATGACTTCTGAAGGTCAGGGAAGGGCCCGCTACTGTCTTCCCACCTCTCGTGCCGGCGTCCCATAAGATTACCAGGTGTGCTGGCTGGGTCGGTGTCACTGTTACAGGGAAGTGTCAGATATTAGGTTCAGCTGAGGAGGCACAAGCTGATTGTAACAGATTGATCCGAGGAGCCAAACCTGGGGCTTATCTAATTCATTTCAGAAAGCTCTGCAACATTCCAAAAAGCACAAACCAGGTCAGGGAAAGCACGAATTAACTCTTGCAGAAAAGCACAGAGACAGTACAGCTTTACAAGCGGGAGGAGCGGTAAGGTTTCTGTGTCCCCAAAGCTTCGCAGTAAAGAAGCTTACGGGTGTCCTACACGCGTGAGTGTAGAAGCATTCCAACAAAGACCAGGGGTGTGCACCTCTGCCTCCAGGTAAAGGCTAAACGTGCCTTGGGTGGCCCCAACCAGAGAACAAAACTACCGTTTCTCCCCGCTTGGGGCTTGTCATTGCATCTTCAGTTGGGCCCAGCTCTCTTTCCTCCTCCCTTCTGGGGCCTGAGGGAGAGGAAATTCCTTCCTGCCTGGGGTGTCCAGAGCTGTCACTTTGGCTCCAGTTCAGCGAAACCTGGCCATCAGCAGAACAGATGGCTGGGGCAGCAGCCTGTCCGTCATCAGCCCTCTTTCTGTTCAGACCCTGTTTCTCAGTGATCTCTGGAGGGTCTCTGCTTAGGCGTGGAAACAGACAGCTCTGGCTAGCTTCTACTTCCTGTTAGCTTGTCCAGAGACACCATCCTTATTTGTGTGTGTATCTGAATTGAGGCAGTCCGTGCTCCGTGCTGTTCTAGGACTAAAATAATAATGATAATAATGATAATAATAAAAACTTCTGACAGCTTGGAAGGCAGACCCTCCTGCTAGTTTTAAATCACAGGCACTGTTCTCTGCTTAGCTCTAAGGAGCAATAAAAAGGAAAAATACAAAAAGGCAGGCTGGGAAGAAGCATGTTGCTCCTGTGTGTGGGCGGGAGCGTCTGGGGAGCGTTTCCAGGGAACTCTGGCAGGAGGGCTCTTGTTCATGAAGGATTTCCCCGGCACTGCGCTGTGGCAGGATAACAGATGGGTTTCTCTGTGTTGCAGAAGGGAAAATACCTTTCGTCTTCGCCAATGCCCTTGACTGCAGGCAAGCAAATCGCAGGGCCTTGCAGGCAGCCCTTCTGCTCCTGGATGCCGCCTCTGTCATGAGGCGTCAGATTTTTCTCTGTAAGAATAGAAATAGTCTTTTCACAATATTCTGCTCCCGAAAGCTGTCAGCCACGAAGAGTGCCATGTCCTGGTTTAGAGGCGCAGCTTCTGGAACGCTCGTGCGAAAAGCCAAAGGCATTTCATTTTTGAGATTGTCAGAAATATTCATAGTCTTCCTGTTTATGCCTCTCCCTCTCCCAGGTTGCTGACCTCATTCTATCTTCAGGCTCGTGCTGTATGTGGAGACCAGAGACTGCAGGACATAGGATTACAATTGGTCCTCCTCGTTAGAACTAGGCTCTTAGCACTTAGAATGGAGGTTAAGAAAAACTCAGCCACCCCTGAAATTTTACAAAGTAGGCTGCACCTTTGCTTGCAATTTTATAATCATCATGATTTGTTTTATTTGTAAACTTGTACATTTACAAGAAAGATTAAAAATACCCAGGACAAAACCAGAGTTCTTCGTTGAATTCTCACTACACCTTGGTGAGGTACGTATTATTAGTTTCCCAATTTTAGAGAGGAGAAACTGAGACTCAGAAAGGCTAAAGTCCTCTGAAAAGGCCAAACCAAAGAGCAACTGGTTTGTCTTCTTCAGGAAATGCAGGCACTGTTTTGTCTTCCACCACGTTATAATATTGGCCTTGCTGGTGGTTTGGCCTTTGTTTTCATTTC
>RJWJ010020962.1:0-28434 GCA_004363605.1 Indri indri | reverse complement strand
CAGGCATGTGCCACCATGCCCGGCTAATTTTTTTCTCTATATATTTTTAGCTGTCCAATTAATTTTCTTTCTATTTTTGGTAGAGATGGGGTCTCGCTCTTGCTCAGGCTGGTCTCGAACTCCTGAGCTCAGAACGATCCGCCCACCTCGGCCTCCCAGAGTGCTAGGATTACAGGCTTGAGCCACCGCGCCCGGCCTCTTTGCCCATTTTTTAATTGGATTGTCTTTTTGTTGTTGAGTTAAATGAGTTCTTTACATATCCTCAAGATAAGGCCTTTATGAGATACAAGATTTGCAAATATTTCATCCCATATTGTCTTACCACATTCTTGATAAAAGTGAAAATGTGTGATGCACAAAAATTTTTAATTTTGATGATATCTGATTATCTATTTTTAATTTTTGGTATTATACTAAGAATCTATTTCCAAATACAAGTCATGAAGATTTACCATATGTTTTCTGATAAGAATTTTATGGTTTTCGTTCTTATATTGAGGACACTGATGGCCTAAAACTCTACTGAAAACAATGCAATTAAAGATGATTAACAGTTGAACCAAAAATATTTGTATTGTTACCACTCCTCCATTTGATATCATAATGTTTTATTATGTTAGAAAACTGTATTTAACAATATAACATATGGTAATGAATATAAAAGCAAAACAGAATTGGAGAATTAGGCTAATAAATATCTAAAATTGCCCAATCAATCATAAACCATATACCCACTGACAAAATCAGAATCTCAATAAAGGGCCTGAAATATGACAGTTTATGTACTATAACTCTAAATAAATCCACAAGTGAAGATTATACCCAAGCTTCCATTGCTGTTTATAAATGAACCCATTAATATTTTAAAGAATGACCATTTGAGATATCCAAAAATAGCAAGCTGTAGGTAGATGCTAATAATTTATTTCAAAGAACTACATTATCTATGAAAAAGTGCTTTCTGAAGTAATGGAGAATAATTAGCATTGAATTACATGCATGATACTCTCTGAAGACAGACAGATGACTCAGTTATATCAGTAAACACCTTCTCAAAAAACTATCTTCATCAAAAAGCATCCCTCATAATTGAGTTACAGTTTCCTAAATAAAGTACTGTAAAGAATAGATATAAGATTTATTTATTCTATTTAACATTATTCTTCTGTTACAATCAAAGATTAATTAAATAACAATGGTAATTAGTCCAACTTAAAGCTCTGTATAACTGTTTATACCTACACTTAAAGAGAGAATACAGGTAACTGAAAATTACATATTTTTAAAAATAATCTAGTATAACAAAGAAAAAAAATTAAATCCCTTTTAAATTACTAGAAGAAAGACACTTAGGGTAATCACATACCCAATATATAACAGATTTTTATTTAAATTAACATGTAAGATTCATATTTAAGATTGAATAAAAAAGTAAACCATTCACAGTATATAACTGCCAAACTCAGCCCATAAAATGGTATTCTAAAAGAATTAAAAATGTGTGGATGTCTTACATTTTACGCATGAGGAAACACAAATGAACAGAAAAGGCCAACAAATTTTTCAGCAGCTGGAAATGCTAAATTTAATTACTGAAGAGAAATCATGCAGAGAAGCTGGCTACTGAACATGATTTATAAAGAATATAGGAAGTCATATAAAAGTATCAAGAAATTTTCAGTATCCAATGATAATCATAATAATATATGGATAATATATATAATCCCCCAAACCCACAGCATAATAATACATTATAGAGTTAGCCCCAAAACAACAAATATTTAAAAAATATTTAAAACTAGAAGATCTATTAGTAGTCTGACAAAGGTTACAAATTTATATGAAACATGAAACAAAACAGGCAATACCATTTGTCATTAATTAGACAAACCAATCAAAGCAATACTGAGGCTAAATGAATACTCTAAGAACAAGTCCTATTAAAAAGAATATTGGGAGAATTTCTTCTTTTTCATAACAGATCTCTGACATAAGAATTTTATGTATACTATAACTTGTGATTTAAACTTTTAGAATTTATATCTATATAAAAATGATACATGCAAACATATATTACATATTGTATATGTATATTATACATGTACATTTGAGTAATATTTCATTATATGGATATTCCACATTTTTATCTATCCATTCATCTACTGACATTAAAAAAAACTATAATAGCTTTGCCACTTTAATTTGCACTTTCCCATTACTGACAAGTGATAATCTCTTTTCTGTTCATATCTTCCCCCAAATGTCTGAGAATCTTTATATTCTCAAAATTTATGTTTTTATATTTTAAAATATTAATACCCCACACTTCCCCATATTTTTTGATTTTATTTTCAGTTTGAATGTAAATGTTTGTTAACTTTTGATTGTACATATGTCTAAAATGATGAATCTATAAATATATTCCTTTGAGATCGTCTGGTATCTTAAAACTCCAGAAAATTATTCTCTTTAAAAATCTAAAACATATATTGTGTTCTGATACCTGATCCATAATACAATTTCCACATTTAATTACCATAGATCTAATCATGCCTTCCTGATCTTCTTGCAGAACAGCCTAGTATATTTATTTATTTTTCTCAAATGAGTCTGATAATCATTTCCCGGGTTCTTTAAAAAAATCGCATTGGGAATTTTGCTATGATTATAGATCAGAATGTTATGGTTTATTATAGTTTTTCCTTTTTTTAAAAAAATATACATAAAGCCTGTAAATATAACAATAATATCAAATTAGGCCAATTAAAAATCTTCCAATTTCAGTGAGAAATTCTATAGACCATACTATCTGTTCATAAGGCAACAAAATAAGAAAAACAAAGTTTGAACTAACAATAAAGAACAAACTCCTTGGAAATTAAATAACTACAAGATCAAAAACTACATACTATTTACAACACAACAAAAATGAGAATACTATGTAAACAAAACAATAAGATGAGATCACTGCTGTCATCAGACAAAAATTCATATCCTGACTTGGTTTGATTACTTCAAAAGAAGTGATTCTAAGCATTCAAATAAACCAGAAGGGGAAAAAAGGGAGAAAGAGAAAGAAAGAGATGGAAGGGTTGGAGAGAGAAGGAGAGAGAGAGAGGAAAGTGGGAGGGAGGGGGAGAGTGAGGAAGACAGAAAAGACAAATGAATCAGGGGGAAAGAAATAAGAGTAGCCAAGAGATGCAAATGAATTAGGAAACAATTAACTCATACAATCAATGATTAAGTCCCAGATTTAACACTCTGAAATACCAAAACAAAACAGCTAATCTATTTATTTTATGACAATAGCACATACCAACCAAAAGAAAACCAAGATCGCTTATAAATAGTTATAAAAACCATTTAAAAAGTTAGAATGGTTATGTTAAAAAAAAAAATCCTCAACCTGGTAGGATTTATCCAGGTAACATAAGTTTAAAAAAAGTATTAATACACAGCATTATATCGATGGATTCTATGAAGAAAACAATAATAATCATATAAATGATAAAGAAAAATATAAAATCCAATAGTCACCTATATATACCAACAAAATGCAGAATATCAAATTATAAACTACAACACATACTACCATAAGAATAGAAACAAATGTCAAGTAATGAAGGCCTGTTATAATAATAATAATACAGAGATATACAAAAATACAATGGATTACTATACAAAGCATAAAAAATTAGACATCTCGGTAGGTACTAAGTTGTAACTTTAAGTGAAAAAAAAAAAAAAGGTACCCAACCATGTGTACACTATACATCCATCTGTGTAAAGAGAAACAACATATTTGTATGCCCTGTATAAAATAATTCAGGGGGGAAAAAAAACCACAAGAAACTGATAAAGTTGATTCCCCGAAAACATGGGTACAGGGAGAGTTTTTCTTGTAAACTCTTGTATATTTAAAATTATGACTACATTATCAATTTTAACTTTCTTCCCCATAATTAGAGCTATAAGCTGGATGAATCTTGAAAACATTATGGCAAGCAAGTCAATCACAAAACACCACATATAAAACCATAACTACAATTAAATGAAAACATCAGAATAGGCAAATCTATAAAGACAGAAAGGCAGGATTAGTGGTTGTCTAGGGGCAGTTTAGGGGAAAACGGGGAGTGACTGATAAATGCTACATGGCTTCATTTTTGGGGGTGATGCAAGTGTTCTAAAATTAATTGTGGTGATGGTGGCACAACTCTGAATATACTAAAAACCATTGAACTGTACCCGCTAAATGGGTAAATTGCACATTATGTAATTATCTCTCATTAAAAATTTTTTAAATTTGTTGCACTGCACTAGCAATGTTTCTGTAAGCTTTGGTTGTCCCAAAATTTAAAAAAAAAAATATTAAAGAGATTTAACAACTAATTATAATATGTGGTCCTTGAATGGATTCTTGTCAAAGCAACTGGGCTGATAAAGGTATTTTTAAATAAATTGGGGAAATCTGGATATTACATATTAGAAGATATTAGTTAATTATTGTTACTTAGTTTTAAAAATGATGTTGTGATTATATATGAAAACATCCTTAAGTTTTAAACATTCATACTAAAGTATTAAGTGGTCAATTGCCAAAGTCCATGATTTACTTTAAAAAAACTTCAGCAAAAAATAAAAATCAAGCAAATGCGGCAGTATGTTATAGTCATTAAACCTAGATAATGGGTGTTCATTACACTATTCTTTTGACTTTTATATATTTTTAAATTTTTCATAATAAAAAGTAAAAAAAATTAAAACAAAAAATGTGTAATTAGCTTAACGATTAGAAGATGAGCGATAAGGAAAAAAAACCTATGAAACATAATATAATCTTTTGAAATAGCCCCTAACAAACATGAGAGAATTATGTGATAAACAAAGCTTGGCAAACCAAAAAGAGAAGGCTTTGGAGAAACTAGTTGGAAGTATTTGGATAAAATTAGATTAGAGTCTTATAAAATACAAAGAAAAATATCTCAGATATTTTGAAGATTAAAGATTAAAAACCACAGAAAATCTAGAAGAAAATATAAGTGAATATTTAAATGATCCTGAAACAGAAAATAATTTACAAAACCTAAAAATAAGGAAAACCTTTAAATTGGATTATATTAAAGATTAAATGACTCTAAATATATAATAAATATCGTAACAAAAAGAAAATTCTGGGGGAAAATATTGCAACAAATAAAACAAAGGTTAATACCTTTAAAATATGAAGCCATTTACAAATCAGTAAGATAATCACTAACATTTTGCTTCCATGAGCAAAGAAAACAAACAGACATTTAAAAAATAAAATTATCATGATCATATTGATGCAGTGTTCAAGCTCACTAGTAATAAACATAATGTAAACTTTAAAACAAGAGTCCACATGGTTTTATTTAGCAAACTGAAAATTATTCAATTACAGCAATGGAGCAGTGAAACAGGAAAAAAGTATGAATTTACTCAGAAGAACTCATCCTCTGATCCCAGATTTTCACTTAAAGGAATTTAGCCCAACTAAAAAATTCAGAAATGCAAATAAAGATTTATGAACACTGAATTCCTCAAAGCTTTGTTTACAAGAGCAAAATATGCCAATTTAAGTAAGAATGGAGAATGGTAAAATAAATAATTACATATTTAAATTTGGGAATATTATACAGCTAATTATAAATTATATTTTCAAAAACTTTTCATGAATGGCAAATCACTCACAATAAATAATTTTAATGTTAAATTTTGAGAAGCTTATAAAATTTCGTGACTGGGTAGTTTCAGTGAATGAGTAAACGAATACATGTGTATTGAAAAAAGATAGTAGGGTAAAGAGTGGACAGAACCTTTTTACTACTTTTATAACTTATTGTAAGTCTATAATTATTTGAAATTATTCACAACAAACAAAAATCAATGGAGAGAAACAGAAGTTAAAGCTAGACAATGAGTGATATTTTTGTTCTTTATATTTTTCATTATTTTCCAAACTTTCAATATTTTCCACTTTTATAATTAGAAAAATAAACATTTATTTTTAAGCAGAGGAAAACAAATGACCATAAATGAGGAAAAACACAACTAATGAAGAGAAAAATTGGATAATTCATCATGATTAACCCTAAAATTGGTGTCTACATTACCCTAAAATACATAAACCTAAAATACGTAATTGTCAATGTGCTTCACATTCCTTCAGAACTGACAAGAATATGTTCAACAGCATGTTATCACAATAGCAAAACACTTCAGGTACCATGAGGTCAACAGAGGATATGGAGGCAGACTGTACTGAGTTATTGTTATGAACCTGGGTTCTTGTTCAGAATCATCAATTTAGTAGCTATGTGACCAAAGCTAAATCATTTTCTCAACCTATCCTGCATACATCACAGATTTGTTGTAGTGCTGAAATGAGATAATGTATATTAAACCACTTAACAGATGATGGTAGAGAGGCCACACAGTAAAGTGGTCAAAAGTTTACACTGAGTATCACACAACCTGGGTTCAAATCCAAGCTTCACCACATACTAGCTGTTATGACCTAGAACAAATCTTTTAGTCTCTCTGTGCTTCAAATTTTCTCAGGTATAAAACTGAGCTGATGATAATAACATTTACCTAAAAAAATTATTATGAAGATTTATTTTATACCTGTTAAGAGATTACTAAAATAAGTGGTGCTACAGAAGTGTTTATTAACTTTTACACATTTAAAAGTACTCAATTGGCAAAAAATAATAATAATAACTATTTCAAAAATGTTTGATTTCTTCATCTAAAAGAAAAATATATAGATTGCTATATTAAAAATTAATCAAGTGCTTTTGTGGACTTTATTTCATAAAAATAGACAATTCATTTTTATTACTTCCAACAAATAAACTGACAGACCAACTGGTTTACAGCTCCACTGAAGCTAATAAAAAGAGACTTCTACCATATAGTAAATGAAATTCAAAACAACATCAGACAAAAGTACATTAGGAAATTCTTTTTGAGGTAGATTTTAACTTACATAGATTCCCAAAAGTAAAATCATTAAATAATAATCCTGATCTCATATATTTTTCAGATATATAACATCTGTTTAAACAAACTAAAACTCTGACAGAGAACTTTCTTTAGCAAAAAGATTGCATGAAATGTGTACATTCATACATGCACCATATTTATAAGACAAAGTCCAATATTCTACATGACAGTTTTTTTCATAACCATTATGTTTACAGCTGTAAGGTTAAAAAACAAAGTTAAGATGTACAGCTAATCAATGATGTCATGACATTCACAGACTCTCTACATAAATCAAAAGCAGATGTCAAGGATACTCTACTCCAGTGATAACCATGCAATGAACTAAAGAGATACGCATTTCAGATCTACACTGTCATCAATCCTTTGATAATAAATGAAACAAGTCAGGTACTTTACCACAAAATGGTATATTAAATACATGACAACATCTCTTTTTTGCAGAAGAAGGTAACAAGCATTAGATAAAGTTCAGATACATTATTAAGAATGCACAACATGAATTCAAGGCTGAATATAAATTAGCTTTAAAATATAAGCTGTCTAGGAAAAATATACCTCATCTTGCAGAGTATTATTTGAGATGTAAGAGCAATGTACTCAGGAATATATTAAACATGAGTATGCCTCAATCCATTGGGGTTTGTTGTATAAACAAAGGATAATTTTTTTCTATTAAAAAAAGACTAGCAAATATAAGAGAAAACATATTTGTTCTCTTAAAATTCATTCTGATGTGAAAGAATTGGACAAATATATTTTCTTAATTAAAAATTTAAGTAACAATAACATACGCTGAAAATATTTCTGGTTTTATTTAGACATTTTATTATAATGCTTTATAATATTACTTTACAATATTGTAAATATTACTACGCAATATTACAAATCGCATAGTGATAAAGAATAAACTGAAAAACTACACAAAGCATAAAATTAAATAGCTCAAAATAAAGCTGCTATGTATCCCAGGGTTTAATCCTATTCAATCATTTTATAGAAATCTAATAAAATCTGAACCAAATTCACGGAATAGTGATTAAGAGCTAAATTGCCTGGATCTGGATCCCAGTTGTAACTCTGGGTTATTTCTGCTTCATGCTGTTTTCCAATTTATAAAATAAGGGATAATAACAGTATTATCTCAGAGGTCTACTGTAAGAATTAAATTAGTTAATACTTATACAACATTAATACTCATAACAGTAGCTGACATAGCATAGGACTCATGCAAAAGTAGCTACTGTTGCCACCATCATTCCTCACCTAAACTGCAAATATCAATATATATACTGTTTGAGTCAAATCAGTTTAATCTCTTGCGTAACAGAGTGTTTTAGAAATATTTCTCCCCTTTTTGATTCCACGTTTCCTCCTTCTTCGTTCTCTCTCATTCATAAACAAAAGAACACATATAATACCCACCATCATGATCACTAAAATTGCAAATAAAAAGAACTGCAATCTCAACCCAGAGTTACAACAAAGTAAACTTTTCTATAATTAATTAGAAAGTACACTACGGAATAGGTTACAGGGTAGGATGGTAGGCTGAAATGGCAATTTTTTTTCCTTCCTTCAATGTGTAAAAAAAAAAAATCAGCAAAAAATATTTAATAAAAAATAATTAAACAAAACTAATGAAATAACACATGGGACACAACATAAGTCACCAAATATTAAAAAATTGGTTACCAAAGGGAAAACAAACATCCTGGAACTAGAACTGAGGGAGCAGCAAAGCTCAGTTCTTAACCATAACCCCACACACCCAAAGCAATACTTATAAACTGATAAAACCTCTCAGAATTTTCTTAATGCCTTCAAATATGGAAAGAAACAAACTGAGTAGAAAATACTATCTCTTTTCTCTTCTAAATGGAGATGTTAGAAAAACCTATAGAGCAAAAAGTGGTGAGGCAAGGAAGTGAAAAACGGGGGTGATGTTCCACCACTTAAGTAAACTCCAGACTACTCTCTTAATCGAGTGGGAAAGTGACCCAAAGTCTAAGTACATTTCCCTGTGAGAATTGTCAATAGGCTCTAATAAAATGGAATGAACTTGGTAGAAAGCATTTAACAAAATCTTATAATGGAGAGAGGCCAGATTCACGCCTGTAATATCAGCACTTTGGGAGGCCAAGGAGAGAGGATCTCTTGATGCCAGGAGTTTGAGACAAGCCTGGCAAAACAGCAAGACCCTGTCTCTACAAAAAATAAAAAAATTTAGTTAAGTGTGGTGATGCATGCTTGTAGTCCTAGCTGCCAGGGAGGCTGAGGTGGAAGGATTACTTGAGCCCAGGAGTTTGGCACTGCAGTGAGCTATGATTGTGCTACTACACTCCAGTGTGGGTGACAGAGTGAGACCCTGTCTCTTTGAAAAAAAAAAATTTTTTTAATGTAAGAGAAAAAAAAACCTCAGGTATTCTAAGAAAGCCTCCTCACCAATCTCAAGTTCTTTCTCTTTAAGGTAAGATATAAAATATTGGACAAAAATCAAACTGTAGTTCAGTGGGTGGAAAATTAGCTTTGCATACAATGGGGAGAAGAATGGAAGAAGTCACTAAGCTATTCCACAGACTATCCGGGCAGAGTATTCTAAGAATGAACAAGATGAAGAGAAAAAGCACAGTAGTAATACAAACATATATCACCAATCAATCAATCAGTGAGCTAATAAATAAATTTTTAATTAAAACTTTAAGATTATATACAAAAGACAAAACACTAGCATAAAATACAGCTTAAAGAATAAAAGGAAATTCCTCACAATTATTTTCTTCTAATGAACAACATAACAAAAATACGATTTAAAAAAAAGTTAAAAGTCAAAATAAGTGAACAAGGAAAGAGAAAGCTTGAAGTCCTAAATAAACAAATTTAGGAATAAAACATAATCATTACAGACATAAAATTATCAGGGACAAAATAAAACACTAAAAACTTAATTACCGATGGAGAAATAAGGCTAGAGATCAAAGAAAGTAATTAAGGAACTAATCAATATGAAAGACAAACACATATATCTAATATTAGTATCACTAAGAAAAAGAAAATAAAGTGAAAAAGATATTTCAAAATATAATTTAAGAAAATTCCTAAGAACCGAAGGAAAAATCAGAATCTACAGGTTACAACTACGAACATAAGAAACTATGTTCCAGGATAATTTGATAAACGATGTTCAATATGGAGCCATATTGCTGTTAAGAAATTGAATTTCATGGACAAAGAAATCTCAGGCAGAACACAGAAAAAGCAAATCAAAAATTGAAAAACACAACTGTCCTCTGAAAGCAACATTCAAAGCCATAAAACAATGAAGCAATGTCTACAAAGTTATAAGAAAATATAGGTGTTAACCAACAATATTAACTAATCAGAATGTCATTCAAATATAAAGACAGCAGGCAAGTATTCTTAAACATGAAAGAATGTGAAGTTTATAGCACACATGAGCCCCTTGTAGAAAAAAAGAATGATGATGAAACCTAGCCAATTAGGAATTGAGTCAAAGAAGGAATCTGGAAATTAAGAAGTTATGACTAATAAAATGGGGAGATGGGGTATAGTACTGAATTCACTTACATGTAGAACAAATACTCAAGTACTATCAGAATTTTGATTATAAGTCATGAATGTTATAAATTTAGACAATATGAAAATTAAATGTTAATATTCTCCCTCTCTCTCTCACTCACACACACACCAAGAACTCAAGATACACTATCCAGCATGGAATAACTTTCTACTACTTTATATTTTGTTTTCTACCCTTTAATGAGATTTATCATTTCGTTCCAAAGAGTACCTGACCCAAAACACTGTTCTCATCATAACTGTGAATATGCTATATTTCTGATTTCCATTCTTAGCTGGTTACTGCTTATCAAAAGAAAAGCTATTAATTTTTTGCATATTTATCTTGTATCCAATAATTTCACCAAATTCCCTTATTAATGCTGGTATGAAAATGTTCCAGAATCTCTTAGGTTTTCCTAGACTTCAGCATTAGAAATTTGCTAGTAATCTTATTTTTTCTTTTCCAGCATTGATATTAGCTATATCTTGTACTTGCAAGAATATATTAAATAATAACAGTGACAGTAGGTATCACTCATTTTTCCTGATTTTAATAGAAATGGCTTTAACCATTTAAATGATCTTTAATAAGTAGTTTTATCATATTTAGATTGCTTTCTTAGATAAATTTTTTCTCTGAATTTTAATAAAGCTGGCTGCTTAAATTTATCATATGCTTTTTTCTGTATTTATTGATATCTTTACATGTTTTCTCTATTTTAATTTGTTAGCATAATTTATTTTGTAGTTAGATATCCAAAAACAAATCATCTTTGAACTCCAGGAAAGATTCTCAGTCGTAACCTTATATAATTCTTTCATTATATTGATGAATTACATTAGCTAAAGTACTACTTTAAATTTTATACCTATATTCTTAAGTGAAATTGGTCTTCCAGAGTTTTATTTTTCTAGAACAATTTTCAGGTTTGCTGGTTGTATAAAATGTACTTGGAGTGGTTTTCATCTTTTCTAATATACCAGAAAAATATAAGCAACATATGAGTTTATCTATGTTAGAAAGAACCCATACAGGGCTTTTTAATTTTTTTCTACTTTTATAGCAAATGTTCATGTCAAATTTCTAATTCACCTTATGTGAATTTTGGTCATTTACACAGCAACAAAGCCATTAATCCCCTCTATGAATTCATATTTGTTACATATGTTCAGGTGCAAATGCTGAGATGAGCAGTGGTCCCAGGATGGGTCTATCACTTGATCCTCCGGTAAGAATCCAGGAAGAAAATTGTATGTCCCTTCATTTCCTCAGCTACAAAGATTATTATGCTCTCAAACCTCAAGAGCAGAGAACCTTTACACCTCTGTGTTCAGCTCCTCTCTAGAAACCTGGAAGATCTCATCTTTGCCATAGACATTTTCATTTCTGGTTAACTAGCTCTGTTTTGCCCAGAGAGGGCCAAAGTCCTTCACTAATTTTCTTTACTGGAAAACCATCAGAGACCAAGACCCAGTTCCCATTATTAAGATCAGGTCAGCCAAACATAGAAGCTACTCTATCGCTGAATTGGAGTTTAAATGAGAAAGCTAAAGAGACTTGTACTATCTTCCCAGAATCCCCATGACTCATGAAATTTAAAAAATTTAATTTTTAAATTTTTGATGATATTTAAATGTTTCCTTAGATCATACTGCCATTTTATTATACCTGGTAGTTTCCCATGATTACCATTAAAAACAGTAACTTTCTCACACCAGCCATAAGTAACTTACCTCAAATTCCGCATGTCTGTGAATATCCTCTGCTCTCTGCCTGCTCAGAATAAATTCAGCTTCATTTGCTACTCTTACTAGATGATCCTTCATTGTTTGACTAAGCAACCTGTAAGAGACGAAAATTATCAAATAAATATATGTATACACAAATAACATATATGATTATTTCCTACTTAAAAGTAACATGTCATTTTGGAGAAGAAGGAATATTTACTTTCCTCTTCTGACATCATACATAATGAGGTACCATTATTTCACACTAAATAACTTCAGAATGTAATAGCAAAAGATTATCTTTTTGGCAACAGCAGATTAGCTTCAATCAGACTATCCACCTAACAAAAGCAACTCAAAATACTGGATTAAATTTGTGTTTTAATCTTTTTAAAGGCACTAGAAAGTTGCTAAGGCGGCCAAGATTTAAGCAGCAAAAATCCACAGAAGACATTCAACGTCACTTTTCTCATTAAAGAATTTGCTGTTCACAAGTAAGAACAGAGAAGCTAGACAGAGCTGTCACCAGTCTCATAGAGCTAGGTAGACAAAAACTGAGGTTCACACTCTGTCAAGGTGAAGAGGTCCTGGTAGACTACTCAGACTTTCAGCAGACATCCAGGTATACTCTAGGAAACAGTTAATAGACCAGGCCTCAAAACACTGAAACATCAAACAATACTCTGGTGATTTGTAGCTAGATTAACTGGTAGCCAAAAAGCTAAACAAAACATTTAAAGTGAGGAGAAAAACAGAGAAATACCAATGTAGGAGGGCTGTGGTCAAACCCCAGGTTTTCAGGAAATCTCAGCACAGCTACATGCTAGGAGTAGGCCAACTCCACAAAGACTAAAAAATTCCAGCCTTGAATCAGCTCAGGACCTAAATTAATATAATCAGCCCCTAGTCTAACTGCTAATCAAAAATGAGAAGTCCTCTCTAGAGGAAGATAATATCATACAGAGACTTAAATTTACTGTTGCAATGTTAAAATATAATTTCCAACATTCAATCACCAGACACAAGAAACAATAAGAAATGAATAAAAACTAAATAGAAACTGACTCACAGAAAATCAAGCAGTAAAGTTTCATATCTGGACACTGGAATAAATGTAGTTAATATGTTTAGAATAATAGACTGTACAATAAAGAATTCCAGTTGAGAATGGAAACCACAGAATAAAAAAAAAATGAAAATAAGAATAGATTTACCTACTTATTAAATTCAGCCTAAGAAGGACAAACTTATTGAAAGATAGGTCAATGACAGCTAGACCAAAGCATAGTAAAAAAAATAAATAAAATAAGTTTTAAAATAAAGATTCAAAATTTGACAAAATAAATAACAGACATACAGGACACAGTAGAACATAAGTGTATTTGGAGCACAAAAAGAGAGTAGACACATATTTGAAGAGAGATAATGACCAAGATATTTCAAAGCTGGAAAAAAACACTAAGCCATATGTTGACGGAGCACTGCGAAACCCAAGCAAGATAAAAGAAAGCCACACTTAGGCATATGATAGTAAAATTACCAAGGTAAAAAATGTTCACATTAGTCAGGGGTAGGGGGTAAGTAAAAGGAGGAAGGACACCTTCTTGTCTTCAAAGGAACAACAGTAAGTCTAACGGAATCAAGAATACAATGACCTTTTCAAAATACTAAAGAAAAAAACAAAAAAATACCAGCCAAGAATTCTACACTCAAAAAATATCTTTCAATAATGAAAGTGAAAGGGTCCAGAATATACCACTGTGAAGAGTCTTTTTCTCAACTCCCCTTATCTACCTAAAAGCAGACTCTCCCCAAAGAATTAAACTTTCATAAATCCCTTCCCACAGAGTTTCACAACCAGAAAAGATTGACTCTCATTAACGAAGATGGGAAATTAGCCTTGGAATAAAAAAATCACATTAACAGATATTGTCAAAACTATTATATCTCCTATCTATTCTCCTAAGGGCCCATTTATCTTTCCCAAAAGTCACCTGCTTCCCAAAAAGTGCCCTTCATTATCTTCCCTTCTCTTATTAAGATGGTGTATGAGCTCCAAATTCTAATCCCTTCCTTGAGACACATTTCTCTGTGAACTCCCATGTACTTATTTAAGACTAAAAAAACTGTCTTTTCTCTTGCTAATCTATTGTCCATTTAATTCATAGGAACCCAAAAACAGAACCTAAGAAGGTAGAGGAAAAGTTTTTCCTCACCAACATAAGCAAAATAACAACACTTTATGACAAACAAAAAACAGAATTTGTCACTAGCCATCCCACATTCTTCGGAAAAAAGAAAAATAATGTCAGGCAGGTTGATGCAAATCAAGGAAAAAAAATTAAAGCAATGGAAATGGCAAACGTGGATAAATCTAAAAGAATACTGAGTATTTACAACAGTTATAATAACGACTTCTAGAATTCAAAAATACTGTAATCTTAAAACGTGTAACAATACCATACAAGTCAAGAGAAACCAAATGAATTAGTATTATAACTATCTTGTATTGTCAATGAACTGGTAAAAGAACCAATTTATATAAGATATTAACAATTCTAATATTCATACTACAATCTCTAGGTAACCACTAAAAGTATCTAAAAGAATATCCAACCAACACGCTAATAGGGAAAAAAATTGAAAAACAAAAAATACTTAGGTCAAAAGAAGGAAAGAAAGAAGAAAAAAAGGAACACAACATGTGGAGCAAATATAAAGGATACAAATATTAAGATGGTAAATTTTAACATAAATATATCAGGAATATATAGAAAGCAAACATTTAGTACTATAATTATTGTCAAATAGATTTTTTAAAAGTATATGCTGCTTTTAAGTGACACAATTTCAATATAAGGCTGAGCAAAGATTGAAAGTAACATTTCAGAAAAGATGAACAATAAAAAAAATGGTAAAAGAAAGCAAGCTAATAGACCTTAGTATGAGAAAAAAATGGACTTTTAAAAGCAAACTTACAAATAGAGATAAATATTTCAAATGATAAAAGGATAAATGAATCAGAGAAACAGAAATGTAGTATTTTGAGATTCTAAATTTGTATGACCCTGAGAATATGGCCTACTACTAGATACAGAAGATACAAAGGCATATAATATTTTAACAATGTGATTACACACCTGACATGATTGACTTCTATAATACCTTAAACCATACAAACAATCAATTCCAAATGGATTATAGATAAAATCTAAAGCCAGGCAAGCTGCATGGCTCATGCCTGTAATCCCAAAATTTTGGGAGGCCGAGTTGGGAGGATAGCCTGAAGCCAGGAGTTGGAGACCAGCCTATGCAACATAGCAAGACATTGTCTCTGGAAAAAAAAAAAAATTAGCCAGGCATGGTGGTGCATGCCTGTAGTCCTAGCTATTGGGGAGGCTGAGGCAGAAGGATCGCTTGAGCCCCGGAGTTTGAGGTTGCAGTGAGCTATGATCAGGCCACTACACTCTAGCCTGGGCAACAGACAGAGCAAGACCCTGTCTCTTAAAAAGAAAAAAGATCTAAACACTTATAGAAGCTTACATAAGAGAGTATCTTTGTGACTTGATAAAAGTAAAGACTTCTTTAATATACAAAACAAAAATATACATACCTTAAAGAAAAATATTGACAAACTAGACTACATTAAATTTAAAGACTTATATTTATGAAAGCCACCATTAAGAGAATTAAAAGGCCATCCTCAAAAAGAAAGAATATATTTGGAATACTTATAGCCAACAAGGAACTAATTTTAAATATATTTTTTAAAAAGCCTCTTACAAATAAAATTTACATCAAAATTTTAAAAATGCAGAAAATAAACAAATAAGCACTTTACAAAGATTTTCAAATGGCAAATAAGTTTGTGAATGATGTAGAAATATATATTAAAACTATAAGATATTCTATATTCCACCAAAATATCTACATTAAAAAAAACTGACATTATTAAATTTTGGCAAAGATGTGAAGTTACATAGACTCCTATAACCAGAAAATATAGGAATAAAAATGTTCATACCAATTATTTATAATAGCCCAAAACTAGCAACTACCCAAATGTCCATTAAAAATAAAATTGATTTTAAAATGATGGAATACACATAATAAAATACTAAACAGGAAAAAAAAGAATCAACTAATATTATGCATAACAGAATGAATTTCACTAACAATATTCAACAAAAGCATACAAAAGAATACATAATGTATGAATCACCTTGCATAAAGATTTAAAAAAACTTTAAAAATAAATCTATGGTATTAGAAGTCAAGAGATTAAGAGATGGTTAACTTCGGTGCTATGTAAGACCTCTCCAGACCAGGCATGGTAGCTCATGCTTGTAATCCCATGACTTTGGGAGTGTGAGGCAGGAGGATCCCTTGAGACCAGGAGTTTGAGGTCACCATGGGTAATACAGCAATATAGCAAGACCCATCTCACAAAAACTTTTTTAAAAATTACCCAGGCATGGTGGCACGTGCCTGTGGCCCTAGCTACTTGGAAGGCTGAGGTAGGAGGATCTCATGAGCCCAGAGTTCAAGGTCACAGTGAGCTATTGTCACATCTCTGCACCCCAGCCTGGGCAACAGAGCAAGATCTAGTCTCTAAAAAGATAGTTAAATAAATAAATAAATAAATAAAAATAATTTTTAAAAAGACTCTTCCACATAATAATTCATATGGAACATTAATAATGACCACACAGTTCTAAACCTTTCAACAAAATATCCTAGATATATAAAATAAATGACCCATTCTGATTAATGCTTTTATAACCCAATTTACTTTATCATTAATACCAACAGAATAATTCATCTGACATAAATGGGAGGCTTCTGAAACATGTTTGCTATTTATAGGTCTTCTAAGGTCCCTTCTTTTTCTATACCACAGGAGAGTCCATAAAAAAAATAAATAAATAAACTCCCTTCTTTAATAGGAGTTGGAAAGATAAGGTGGGCGGGACTAAGATTATTTTTAATAGTTATAGCAGAAGTAGCTAAACTGCCACTAGAAAATGCCCACCTACAAAAGTTAGACTCAATGGTCATCAACAATGGCATGAACCTATTCCCATCCAACAGGGTACTTGCCTCACTTTGTAGAAATGTTTTATTAAAAATATGAATAAAATATACACATACTTGGATCCAAAGCAATTATCATGCCATATGAACATGTTCTCAAAGTGCAGAAAGATATTTGTGTGCACAAGGAATTACACTATAACATTGTTTATAAAAAGGTAAAAATTTTAAAGAACCAAAATACACAATCATATAATGAAATAGATTCTTCTGAATTGACAAGAAAAAAATACCCACAATAAACATTAAGAAGAAAAACAAAGTTGAACAATATTATGAAAAATATGAGTTTGGAAAAAATATGAAACAAAATATACCCAACTGCCAATTATCTAGAACAGAGGTCAGCAAATCATGGCCTATGGGCCAAATCTGGCCTACCAACTGTTTTTGTTAATAAAGCTTTATTGGACTACAACCATTTCTTTAAGTATTTATTTAAGCATTATCTGTGGCTGTTTTCAAATCACTACAGTGTAATACATGAGTTCAGTAGTTGTGAAAGAGACTATATGCCCCACAAAGCCTAAAGAACCACCTGGCCCCTTACAGAAAAAGTATGCATACACCTGGGCTAGAAAATGAGGCTTAAATCCTCTTCCATTTCCCCATTATTTGAATTTTTACAATGAGCCATAATTAAAAGAAAGGAAAATAGGAAATCCTTACAGAAAATAAAAAGGCTTTCTGCTTTTCTACCATTTTTTCCCTATCTCTATTAAGCTCATATATACTATTATAATTTGATTTCAGATCTGTCAGACCCTCTCCTTTATCCCCAAACTGTCACCCAGCTACAAATGTTAATGCAATGTCTTGTGTACAGTTTTGGGGTGACATCATCATTATATTTTTTCCAAATGCTATTAAACAGTACACAGTTAGACATTACAGAAAAAAACAATCCCTAGTATAATTTTAAAAACTGCTAATGAATAACTTCCTAAGATTCTACAGAAAAAGAAAGTAAGGGCTTTCAAGAGTGCACATGTGAAATACTGGTTTGTACTTCTTAGTTTCCCTCTAGAGACCAAGAAACCACATCGTGAATTTAACATCAATATATTGCCTTACACACTCAAACATTAATTGAATTGATTAGTCAACAGCACACCAGCCTCCCAGTTCCAATATAGCAACCGCAAAGATATTCTAGTCTCCCCCCCCTTCTCTACCACCTTCCTCCAGGCCCCTAATCAATCAGCTAATTTTGTCAATATTTCTTTTATAATATTTCCAAATTTAATTTATGCTATTTCATAGCCAATGCCCTAAAAATCAAGGCTTCATCATTTCATCCACAATATAACTAAGTCTTCTGAGTGCTTACACTGATCTTCTAACATTTTTGTCCCCTTGCCTTTTAAAATACTGTCAAACATCTATTCAACATCTATTACCCTTATAAAGACTAGGCTAAGCACTGGAGATGAGCTTTCATTATATTTTCGTTGGGGAAAAAGAGACTACACTGAAGTCCTATCCATCCAGCTTCAAACTCTAATATAAGTCCTGGTGGTGGACATACTCTAGTGACCTTCAGTGAGTCATGGCCTTTTATGATCCCATCCCCCTGAGTTCAATCTGGGCAGAATCTGCTACTTGCTTCTAGCAATAGAATATGATAGAGACAACATGATCATCATTCCTTAATTGGGTACTTTACATGGCAAAGGTAATGGGACAGTCACGCTGGTGTTTATGTTATATAATAAAGCTCTACTTTAGCATACCAGAAGAGACTGTCCTGCCAGCCTTAAAGAAGTAAGCCACCAGGTTGTGAGAATGTCAGGTGACAAGGAAGTATGAGCAGCCTGTAGGAGCTGAGATGGTCCCCCCCCCGTAACAGCAAGAAAATGGGGGACCTCAGTCCTACAAGTGTAATGAACTGAATTCTACCAAAAACTATGTGAACCGGAAAAAATTCCAGATTTCAGAGGGGAATGCAACTTGGCTAACACCTTTACTGCAGATTTGTAAAACCCTAAGCAGAAGATCCAGCTAAGCTGAGCCCAAACTTCTGACACATGGAAACTATAAGATAGTAAATGCATATTGTTTTAAGCTGCAAAATTTGTGGCAATTTGTTATGCAATAAGTAATACAAGTACAATAAGAACATAATACATTTCCTATTGTAGTTCATCACTATGAGCTACTCAAGTTGAGAAAAGCTCCAATAGAGAAATAGAGCATAAAGATGGGTCTTAAATAAAGGGCAAAAGCAACAAAGAGAAAAAAAGACATTCCAGACAAGAGAAAGAACAAAATTATGAAGAGAAAAAAAATTGTCTTACATTTTTAAGAGAACCAAAACACCCCTTCCTTGCCATTTAGTTTTCAAGGTGTTCATTTACTGCCAGATAGATATAGATAGATACATACATACATAAAGATGGATAATTTTCTGTCTTGATGCTTTTCATTTTTCTGGCTGCGTGGCATGAAAATAATCATGCAACACTTTAATAATGAAGCAACAAGCAAAAGCTCCCAACCCTCTTTCCTATCCATTTTTCAGAATAAGTCACCACCATTAACAGTTTATGGTTCTGTCCTTACATTTTTCTAAACTTACAGAAACATGTATGGTATTTACACATATATATATGGCTATACATGTTTGTGCATTGTATAGAAATATTTTTTAACACTTAAGGAGTCATAATATACAAATTTGTTTATTTCACTTAACAGTGCACCATTAAACAGAACAGCTACAAATGATTCTTGTGGATGGAATGTACCATAATTTATCAAAATAGTCCCTTATTCAGAGATCATTCATTCTTTCATTCTCTGCCCTCATAACATAACCACTATTTACCCCATTACTAAAGGTTGAAATATCAGTAACATATAGCAGTTCCTTCTTAATCATCCTACATATCCAATACACTAAGTACCGTCCATTCTACCTCTGGAATAACTCTAAAAGTTGTTTTTCTCTGTAACATTTTCCAATGCCCTTCAGGCCCTCAGCATCATGGCATTAATTATTATAATAGCCTCTAATCCAATTTCTTTCCATTAGTTTTACTATTCTTGCCAATTCTTCATCAGTGTCATTTTTCTAAAATGAAGATCTGATTATTGCTGTACACTTCACAACATTTTAGCCACCTTCCCACAATCTACAAAAGAGACTAAACACCTTTTCATGGCTTAGAAACTAGCTTCATTTTTGCTAATCCTTTATACTCAAAGCACTCCTCCAGGCCAGGAATTACGTTACCAAATATTACACCCCACTCTTTTACACTTCTTTGCCTCTGTTCCTACTGTCCCATAGGCCAGGAATGACCTCACTTCACATTCCATCTTACCCAACTTACCAGTCCTTCAAAACTAAACTGAAAGTCACCTTCACTATAAAACCTTTTCTGATCTTGTACCTGCTTTCCCTGAGTCATAAAACTAATCCCCTACAAAGCATATGCCTCTTTTGTGGACCTTATTACACTGTAATATTCTGTATAAAACCATTTCAATTATGTATTGACAAATCTGTCTTCTATTTGAGGTTGTACAAATCATATATAATTTATTCTTCTATCAACAGAACAGAGAACAGTGCCTGGTCATTGCTGGAGGTACAGTAGTACTTGTAAGGAAAACAAACTTCTGCCAGGCACTTCTAGGCTACTAACTCTAAAGAATAAAGATATGCATAAAACTGCCCACCGTGAGTTTACAATCTAATATAGGAAGTTGGGACTATGTACAAATAGCAAGGTAACTGTGAAAAGTACCTTATGATTCTTAAAACATTTTCTCCTCTTATCTTCTTCAACAATATATAGCACTTTCCTGGTTTACCTCCTATCTAGTGGCTGTTATTTTGCTCTCCTTTTTGCTACATCCCCCTTCTCTGAACTACCTATAAATTATGTAGTGTCCCAGGACTCAGTTGTATGCTCTTTCCTTTATCTAAACTATCTAATCCAGTCCTATGACCTTTAAATCTCACCTACATGCTACTCATTCCTAAGTTTATATCTCTAACCCTTGATCCCCTGTATTTCTGACTCACACGGCCAACAGCCCAAGTGAAATCTTCATTTGAATACCCAACAGGCATATCAACTCATGGAAAAGGAGAAAATATTTGCAAATCATACATCTGGCAAGAGGTTAATATCAAGAATACATAAAGAACTCTTACAACTCAACAACATTAACAACAAAACTAATTACAAAATGGGCACAGGATGTGATTAGGCATTCTCCAAAAAAGATATATAAATGGTCAAAAAACACATGAAAATATGTTCAACATCAGTAATCATTAGGGAAATGCAAATCAAAACAACGAGCCACCACCTCACACCCATTTGGATGACTACTATCAAAAAAACAGAAAATAACAAGTGTTGACAAGGATGTAGCCAAATTGAACACTTGTAGACTGTGTGTAAAATGGTATGGACACTATGGAAAGCAGGATGGTGGTACCTAAAAAAATTGAAAATAGAATTACTATATAATCCAGCAATTCTACTTCTGGGTATATAACTCCAAAGAACTGAAAGCAGGATCTCAACGAGATATTTGTACACCCATGTTCGTTGCAGCATTATTTGTAATAGCCAAAAGATGGAAGCAATCCAAGTGTCCATCGACAGATAAATGGATAAATGAAATGTGGTACATACATACAACGGAATATCACTGAGCCTTAAAAACGAAGGAAATTTTGATACAGGCTACAACATGGATGAACCTTGAAGACAACATGCTAAGTGAAAAAAGCCGGATACCATACAACACATCCTGTGTGACTCCATTTATATAAGTTACCTAGAACAGCCAAATTCACAGAGACAAAGTTGAATGGTGGTTGCCTGGGGCTAGGGAGAGGGAGGAAGGGGGAGTTAGTGTTAAATGAGTACAGAGTTTCCATTATGCAAGATGAAGAGAGTTTGGGAGATGGATAGTGGTAATGGTTGCACAACAACATAAATGTATTATACTTACTGCCACCGAACTGTACACTTTTAAATGATTAATATGGTAAATTTCATGTTGTATATTTTGCCATAATTTTTAAAAGCAAATATTTTTTAAAAAAAGAACACGTACATTAAATGTTACTGTAAACCCACCCCCCAAAAGAATTCATATCATGCCACTCCTCTGTTTAAAACTCTACAATATATTCTTACTGAAAAAGATTTGATCCAAATTTCTTAACACAATTGACTTCTCTGGTATTTCCAAACATTACTCTCTTCCTTGCTCATTTTCTTCCAGCCACTCTAGCCTTCAATTTGTTTCAACAACAAATTGTTCCTTCCCTAAGGCCTTTGATCTTACTGTGCCCTCATCTTAAAATGCGACCTAGATCTCAATATGGTTAGCTACTGCTCTTCATTCAAACCAAGTGTCTCTCTTCACAAGTCTTTTCTAAACATCCCATGTTGGCTGCCCTATAAGCCTTCCCCTCTTTACTCTTATTATCATTCTTGTTTTCTTCTACCATCTGAATTGTCTTAGTTTGTTTACTTGTTTGTTTGCTCTCTCTTCTATGACCTCACAGACCTATTCACAGCTACATGCTCAGACTCCAGAACAGCACCTAGCACATGGAATACAATCAATAAATAGGTACTGAATGAATGATAGAAAATGAGTGCTATAAACCACTCTCCAATCTATTTTTTGTCCTTTCTTTATATCTCAAACCTTACTTCCTTAAGACTCTATTCAATCCTCTTTTCCTCTAAGAAATATTCTGCAATTCTATCCTACAAAGACCTTTATTTTATATCAATCTTATAGCTAGTGCTTATTGCAGGTTTAGCATATATTATCCTTGTTTATTTGTATCTTATAAAAATTCTGTTAGAATTCTATGAGTATTACTTTATTTTCCCAATCAGACCACAACTTATTGAGGAAGAACATCTTTTACTTATTCTTCTTTTTCAATCAACCATAACATCTAAAACGTACTGTTCAGCAGGCTGTACCCAATCATTATTTGATGAATGGATAGTTTGTAGAAATACTTCAAACCAAATATTCTCAAGTATCAAAATTTATCTAAGCAATTAACAGCAAAACCCTAGAGCTTTTAGATTTGACTTAACTATATCACAAATGTAAGTTTGAAATATTTTCACTGCACAATACAAAATGATTACCATCTAATATTATAAGATTATAAAAATTGTCTTTTTCTTTTTTATTTCAGAAAATTATGGGGGTATAAAAATTGATTAGGATGTATGCAAAGGATTTAACAATACTTTCATAGAAGGGAAGCACATATTTTTTTTCACAATTTACGAAATGTTTTTAAGTCAGTATCTCAGAAGGTCCTGACTACATACCTCCTCCCATTTATTTTAAATATACACACAAATATGATTTGTCCTTTAAGGAAAACATAAAAATGCCTTCAAAAATGAAGCAAATAATATACCTAAATGAATTTTTTCTTATTTTTCTACAGGGATGATTTTTTCCCATCTATATGCTTATTTTCCTAAATATACAAATGATACAGTATTTAGCAACAGCAATTTTATCTAATGATTGTGCAAACTGTCATTTCAAACAAAGAATTAAAGGTAAATTAAAGTCTTAATTACAATCAGCAGTCTCACAATGTTGGGTTTACTGCAAAGTAGATTAAATTTCTAAATGCAGAGGACAAAATGATTCACATATTTTAATATTAAGAAGAAAAACTATATATAATTTATACCTACAGTGCAAGGAGGAAGAAAAAAAAAATGCTTATGTCAGCCTTAGGAAACAAACAGCCCTATCAAGTGACCAACTAGAAAAGATTCACACTAGAGGCTCAATAAATAACAGTAATGATGACAACCATCTCCCATAACTACATTACGGCCCATTGTCCACATCTGATTATACTAGTCTAGACCTTGGGTAAGCACATACACACATTTTCACCAAGAGTTTTCCAATATCACTGCTCTGTTTCCTGGGCTTTCTGTGACCCCCATTAGCAGCAACTGTCAGATTTTCACTACTAAATATCACCATTGATGGGAAAGGAAAGTTACTGTTTTTCTGCACCCTAATAATTGAGAATGTGGAAGTAATGTTCCTGAATTGGCAATCCTTCTAACGTTGTAATTTCTATAGAATTAACTACAGAGAATAGTCACAAACTGCAAATGAGGGTGAAAATTGTTTCCAAAGATTTCCTTCAGGAATATGAGAAATACTAAAGCCTCACTTCCCAGACTATCATCTCCATAAATTAATATAGCCCTTATTCTTATAGTGAAAAATTATTGCCTAACTCTCCATGTACCTGCCTCCCTGGTCACCTCTTGCTCCCCCCCTCTCCCTTCCTCTCTCTTCCCCTCCCTCCCTCCCTCCCTCCCTCTCTCCCTCTCTCTCTCTCTCTCTCTCTCTCTCTCTCTCTCTCTTTTCCCACTCCTCTCTTGAGTTAAAGCTCTCAATAACAACTGTGAATGAGATGGAAAGGTTCTAACATTCCAGAATACACAAGCCTAAAATCTTAGAAAGAACAGAATGGTGACTGACAGAAGAGTATGTAAAAAAAAAAAAACATTTTTTTTTTTTTTTACTTTTTTAATGGGCTTCATAAACATTTAAGGTCAGCATAGATCTTTCTCAGTTGAGATCTCTCCAAGATAGTACCCATTTCTTCTGGAAAGCAATATCCTTGAGTAGGGAGACTATAATATATCCATGTACTTTACTATAATTATTAATAGAATGGAAATAGCAAATACTCCATAAAGTTATTTCCTCCTAATAATATAAAAGCTCAGTAATATAAATGTCAAATTTAATATAAATGTTATATCCTGACATCAATCTGTTTTTCCAAATTTATTTTATACAATAACACCTAGTCGAGCATTTTAAAACAACTCATGGCATTACAGAGGCTAGAATGCAAGCAAAAGAGCCAGGTTGCAAACTGGCATATTCCAGATGAAAAAATGTCTTAGGACTATAAAATAATTTGTTCTCCAGAATATGCATATAAAAAGAGAGAAAAGATAGTAATGCAGAAAAGCAAAATCACTGAGGGAAATGGCTATCCTGGCTCACTACTTGGAATTCAGTTTACCATTTCTCTGTTACACTTCTATACCGATTCAATCCAAGGTTGGAGTAAATAGAGATGAAGAATGTCTCTGCTCAACTAATCTTTCGAACAATGACCTCTGACTCTACCCCAAAATGAGATCATATCCAAACAAATAATATTTACCTGAGCTGGGTGCAATGGCACATGCCTATAGTCACAGCTACTTGGGAGGCTGAGGCGGGAGGATCACATGAGCCCAGGAATTATAGTCTAGCCTGGGCAACATAGTGAGACACCCATCTCTAAAAATTTTTTTTAATTAAAAAAATATTTAATTGCAGTTTTTCTATAAAGTATCTTACTACACATATAATTTAAAAATTTTAACCAGAAAGCATATGGCTCTTTACATAACACTCCAGGGTTTCCAAGCAATAATCTCTACTTCAATTTAAATTTTGTTTTCCATGGTACAGACAAGAATATATTCTAGCCATGCTGTTCACTTAAGTGTAATAAATACCTTTGTCTTTTTACCAAAATATAACCCAGATCCAAAATACCAATGATAATGGCCAAAGGGGTCAGAATAATGAAATGTCTTTTGGCCTCTCTACCTTTTCTCTCTTCGCCTCCCTTCCATTCATTCTTCTTCAGTCATTCCACAGCTATTAGTAGTCTATGATATTTAGAGAAGTGAAGGACAGTGCTGGAGCTCGCCCAGAAAGCAGATGTGCAATCTAAGCAGTTGGATTTTGAAGCAAGAGACCAGTGTATTAATACTAGAAATATTATGTCTTTTACGAGGACTATTTACATATTCAGATACAAGTCTGAGTTATTGCTGTAATAAGCAGATATTGACTATCCCTAGACGATAATTAAGCAATGTGCCCAACAGTATGCGGGATAATCTGCCCTTTCTGTGCTTCCAAGGATGGGGAAAGGAGAAGAGCTGCAGCACAGGTTTAAGAGTAAAATCCTAGGAGGCTATAAAAGTTCTCAAAATGTATTTTTAGTAAACTAAACCCAATACTATAATTATAGGTCATTTTAATTACTTATTTATTTAACAAATTATAGGATTCAAGATGAGAATTTAAATCTTAACATTTTTAACAAATATTATATCTTTAAACTAGGTTTCATAGTCTACTACTTCCCTGATTTTTACCATCATACATTTAAAAAATTGTACCAGCCAATGAAACCATGTCTGTTTTTTACTTTAAAATATATGAAATAGGAACAATGAGGAGAAATTAAGAGAAAAATTAAGAAAATTAGTAACAAGAATGACAGGAAACGTCACAGAATTCTTGACATTTTAAGCTATAAAAATTTTACTGAGGAATTTGCACTGATTTTTCAAAATTCTAGAGAGCAAGAACAAAAACAGGACCACCTAAATATATAAAATACACAAGATGATAAATATTTATCCAACTCATTTTTCCCTTTAAGTAAGAGATATATACAGTTGTTAGGTAGACAGTGAGGGATTCCGGGTCTCCTGGGGACAAAAGTGGGGGCTGTAGCCCTCATCTTGGTCCTGCCCAACCCTAATTCTCCAAACCTAAGGGAGGAGGGAATACCCAATGAATCTGCCAATCAGAATTTGGCACACCAGCTGCAAAAGAACACAGAGGACTCTCTAGCCCACAGGCCAAGTCACATGGGTATGATAAAGTCTGGAAAGTGACCTAGAACCCACGTGTAGTTAAGGCTCAGGTCATGTGACCCCCACCTGTCCAATCACCTGTCCAATCAAAGTGGTTCCTTGGTGACCTCTAAACCACAAGGGAGGTCCTATAAAATAAGATGCAGACCACAGCCTTGAGCTCTCTTTTTGCCCTTCCTTTCGCATGTCCTGTTGCAACAATGGGTCTGGTCGTCATCATCTACGGTGTATGTATCATGCTCTGTAAACCTGTATCTTGCTCTTGCCCTGTAATCCTATCTTTCTCTCCTCAATAAAACTCATTTTTGTGCTTGCCTAACTTTGGAGTGTCTGGTCATTGTTTGAACATGGGTGCGCCAAGAACTGACAGTTTCAGACTAAAATCTGACACAAACAAGTGAAGTTATAAGACAGAAGTCTAATGATCAAAAAATCATTACAAATTTCATTGATTAAAGTCTCATAGAGCAGCTACCTTGATCACAGCTACCCAGAATAAAATACAGAGCTTAAAATGCTCTAAAAATTTTGTTGAAGAAATCAAAAGCAGGCTGACAAGGAAGGAAGGAAGGAGGCAACCTAGCAGCCAGATCTATTTCTGCCAGCAAAATTAAAATCAATATTGAGACACTAAATTTTTTACAAGTAACGTCACTAAAACCTCTAAAAATAAAAGGAAGGTAAAACGTGCAGTTGAAACCCCTTCTTTTTTTTTTTTTCCATCAGGATAGTTGATATTTTTATTGGAATTGTATTGTTCAAGTGAATTTTTTTTTTTATTTCAGCATATCATGGGGGTACAGATGTTTAGGTTATATATGTTGCCCTTACCCCCCCCTCCCCACCGAATCCGAGTTTTAAGCATGTCCATCTCTCTCTCTCGGATGGTGCGCATTGCACTCTTTGTGTATGCCTATACCCGTCCCTCCTCCCCCCCCCTCCCCCCTCCCCCCTCCCCGACATCCAATAGATGTTATTCTTATATGTACACTTATGTGTTGATCGGTTAATACCAATTTGATGGTGAGTACATGTGGTGCTTGTTTTTCCATTCTTGGGATACTTCACTTAGTAGAATGCGTTCCAGCTCTATCCAGGAGAATACAAGAGGTGCTATATCACCATTGTTTCTTAAAGCTGAATAGTACTCCATGGTATACATATACATTTTATTAATCCACTCATGTATTGATGGACACTTGGGTTGTTTCCACATCTTTGCAATTGTGAATTGTACTGCTATAAACATTCGGGTGCAGGTGTCTTTCTT